>JACXGK010011727.1:0-15530 GCA_016801125.1 Novumbra hubbsi
GCATGTAGTTGGGTGGTGTATGGGACCGTGACGGTCATGATAATAACTGTGGTGAATAGCATGTAGTTGGGTGGTGTATGGGACCGTGACGGTCATGATAATAACTGTGGTGAATAGCATGTAGTTGGGTGGTGTATGGGACCGTGACGGTCATGATAATAACTGTGGTGAATAGCATGTAGTTGGGTGGTGTATGGGAACGGCCGGGGTGGGAGAGCCTACCGATGGCCACATCACAGCTCCGTAGAGGTCATGTGACTCCCGGATCTTGATCTGGTGCTCTGCGAAGGAGTAACCCTCCCAGGCCTCCAGGGTGATCAGAGACTGGAGGACTCGTCTGGACATGATGTCAGCCGCCAGCTTTATGTCCGCCGTGACATCTGCGCCATGGCAACAGAATTATATTCAGAATAATGATAAGTCGGGGACATACACTTACAATGTTTACGTTTTTTTTAAGTCAAATCCCCTGGACCCCCTGCCCATGAGGCTGTCTAGGGTGCAGTCTGGTGTTGGATCACAGACGATCAAACTGTGGTCTGAGGGAACATCTTCACCAGCATTACTCAAGTTTGATGAAGCAGATCAGGTGTTGAGTAAAACAGGCTTCAGGTAAACCTCTGAAACCTGTCACTGTGCACAAGCATCAGCTAAAGGTGTGCGAAGACATGAATACTGAGATTGTGCTGAAATTAACCTTCCTGATGTTAAGATCTGGACAGATCTGGATGGAAAGAAATCAGCCCTGGAGATACCTAGAAAATATGGCCAAGGACGGCAAAAGTGCCAGAGCCAACCCTGAACCTCGACCCTGAACACTGACCCTGAACCTCGACCCTGAATCCGGATCCTGAACCCGGATCCTGAATCTCGACCCTGAATCCCAACCCTGAACCTTTAACCTGAACCCTGTATCCCAGGCACGTATCCATTCTAAGGGGGTGTGCTAATATGACTGGAGCTATTTCCAAACCTTAGTATATCCTATTCCTCTTTGCACAGGAATAAGCTCAACCAGATCTCCCAGTTCAACTTAACACTGGAGGGGGGGGCTCTCAGTTTCACACTCCTCACGTCCTCTATCTTTCTCAAAACCCACTTGAGGAAAGGAGTTGAGATCTTAACCGTGTTTTGGTCGACAACGGACTGGTTGCAATATGTAGATCCTTCTGACCTTGCAAATACAAGGAATAGAACAACCATTTCTATTCAAGTCAACGGTGGAATGTGTAACAAAATGGCACACAATGAAAATGTGTAAAATCACATTCACACACTTTCTCTGTACGAGTTCCTGAACACAACCCCATAAACACTTTTAACCAGACACTGCTCATACACGACTACGAATACAAAGTCTGTGGATCTGACAGGTGGAGCCACCTACCGTTTATTCCAGAACCTTCCTCGGTGTGGTCAGACTCCTCGGGCACCACCTGGTGGGAGTCCATAACCCTGGGGGGCTGTTCCAGTCCTCGGGGTCAGGGGTCACAGTCGGCTGTCCTGGGTTTGAAGGCGTGATCAACGGTGTGACATGGGCTCCAGATAAATGAATGGTTCTCAGGCTAGGTGTTCCGGTCTGATTTGGCCGCTCATTCAGGCCGCTGGCTGTGCAGGGAAAGGCTCCTGTTTCTCCTCTCCTACTGTTGACATACTGAACCCTGGGTCACAGTACTCCCATCTCTCTCTCTTTCCTTCCTCCGTTGGCATACTCCTATAGAGTACCCTCCCGCCCATAGAATGCTCTCTCCTTCACTCCCCTCCTCCCTCTCTCCTTCACTCCCCTCCTCCCTCGCTTGCTGCCGGGGCCCCAGACAATCCACACCAACCATCTACTAATATGCACAACAACAGCTGAACCCACAGAAACCACTCAGAGAGAGCGAGATGGGGCGGGCGTTGAGATGTGGGGAGAAACAGCTAGAGATTAAAGAAACAGAGAGAGAAAAAATGTCAAGTGAGTGGCAGCAGAGTTAGAAATAGAATGGATGACAGGGGGAGTTTCAACAGTGAATGGATGACAGGGGGAGTTCCAACCGAGAATGGATGACAGGGGGAGTTCCAACGGAGAATGGATGACAGGGGGAGTTTCAACAGAGAATGGATGACAAGGGGAGTTCCAACAGAGAATGGATGACAGGGGGAGTTCCAACAGAGAATGGATGACAGGGGGAGTTCCAACGGAGAATAGATGACAGGGGGAGTTCCAACAGAGAAAGGATGACAGAGGGAGTAAACCATTACACATGGTCTGCGGGGGGGCAGGGGTTGTGGTGCTAACAACAGCTATGAGCCCAGATGAACCAGGGCTGAAATCAGATACAGCAGGAGCTTACAGAACAGGGACATTCCCTGAGGAACACCTGCTGCCTCCCAGCTGATAACACGTCAACAGCTCAGCGTAGCTCACTGCAGAGGAACCCGGATCTCCACAGATCACCTTACCCTTCGCTCCAATCAGAACCAGCACAAACAGAGCCTCTTCTGAAGGTGACACCGGTTCCGTAATACAAAAATGTCTTTATTGTTCAAAATATTAACACATTTTCATTCATGTTATTACCTAAATATTCATCCCAAGCACACACATATTACTCAGATTTTAATTTAATGGGTTTTAGCACCACAACCATTCAAACAGAATAGTATCACCATGACTTCATGTAGAGTATTTTCCCCCATGACATCAGTAACTAAATAACTTTTTTCCCTCTTACCCTGCCCCCCCTCCCGCCTCCCCTACCCCCCCTCCCGCCTCCCCTGCCCCCCCTCCCGACTGTTGGTTTGCCCTCGAACACGGACCGGGCTGTAACCATGGTGACCCTGCTGTCAGCATCACTGTCATCCCCGGAACTGCTGCTGGTGCTGGTAAGCCCCGCCCTCTGTTGGGGTGCATCAGGTTGACTGACACCTGCATTAGGAGGCGGCACTTCCTTCTTCTCCTTGCTGGCCCCGCCCACGTCCCAGGTGGCTCCTCCCATATCACACTGAACAGGTTCTGTAGCCCCGGCCACTAAGAAAAACCCCGCCCCCTCTCCTCCATGTCCCTGCCCAGCAGACTTTCCTTTATTAGTCTTGGACGGGGAGGACATCTCTTCCTCCTCCTCTTCGTGGTCCTCCTCCTGCCCTTCCCCCCCCCCATCCTCCCTCTCTTTCCTCTTCAGACAGGTTACCACCCTTCGGAGGCGCTGGCTCCTGATTGCCTGTCTCTCCTGCTGTTCCACACGGAAGAAGGAGTCGATGCGCAGCTGAGACTGTGTGGAAGGAGGCGTATTATTAGGGGACAAAAAGGCATTTAATTGTTTTTTAGCAGGCGGTTGACAGTACCTGGTGTGTATTCAGCTGTTTGATGACAGGCTGGAGGGTCTCCTCTGTCTTCCTGCTGGTCCAACCAAAACGAGTCTCACAGAAAGTAGGGGTGGGGTCAAGGAAAGCTGTTACCGACACACACACACACACACACACACACTCACTGAATCTCTTTAAGGATATTCCTTGATGAGGTCTAAGTGTGGGCGGCCCCAGCTAAAGGAGCCCTCTGATAGGTCAACCGCCGGTTGCAGGTAGGCGGTTGTCACGGCAGGATTGGGGAACCCTGGGGGCAGCCGGAGACCTCTCAGCTTCTTTTTGACCTTGGAGTCACGGGGGTCAGAGGTTAAACGCTTGTTTTCCTGGGCCGAGGACCACCACTCACTGGGGACATGAGGAGAGGACACACGCTTCAGGACTCTCCGGGGATGTAAAGCTGTTCTAACTCATAACCATAACCTAACCTTAACATACTGTAGAAAAATACCATAAAACAGTTAAAACCTTAACATTAAGTAGCTGAACACCTGAACATGCTTTAAATAAATAGCTGAAATACTTTCCACATTATACTGTATACTCCATTACTACACTCCATTACTGCTCAACGGTCCTGACCAGAGCTGCTGAAGGGGCTCCATGCCTGGTCCGGGGAACTCGTTGAGGATTTCCATGCCGGTGACGTAGCCCACCCCCTGGACCCCTTCAGTGTAGTCACTGCCCAGCAGGTAGGCCAGGTTAATCAACTTGGTACGGTCCACACCTGGGGGAGGACAAGGCAGTCAGGAAGATGCCAGGTCTGTCGTGGTCCTTTGTAGTGATGGGCGCCATAAATACAAATGTATCTTGTATTTTCCATTGCTTTCTTCTCATGACTTGTTTTCAGGACTCGAGTTCACATACATGTTGTCATCTAATGTAACCCCCCCCCCCCCACACACACACACACACACACACACACACCCAGTTGGTTCTGCATGTCAATGTACTGGTAGTGTTCAACGTATTTGTTCTGGCTAAAGAAGTTCTTGTAGACGTGTCGTCCCCCAAACAGCCAGACATCGCTGTCGTCTGTGATGGTTCCGTGGGTCTGATCGGTTCGGTCCAGGGCAGCGCACTGGGCCTCGGCCTCGCTGGGGGCCACCAGGAAGGGAACCCCAAATAACCGGAGCAGCTCCTGAGGAACAAAAAAGGAGAACGACCAGCCATAATTAGGTCAGAGGTTCTAACGTATTCATATTTATTATATCTCTTAGACAAGAAAGCAGAGAATAGCATTTAACCACAGGTCAGCAGATTCACAACAGGAGGGCTAGAACCCAGGTCAGAACAGGAGGGCTAGAACCCAGGTCAGAACAGGAGGGCTAGAACCCAGGTCAGAACAGGAGGGCTAGAACCCAGGTCAGAACAGGAGGGCTAGAACCCAGGTTAGAACAGGAGGGCTAGAACCCAGGTTAGACCACTGATGAGGGATCCCTGCGGTCCTGATTTAACTACCCCTCAGTGAAGAACCTTCTTTCTTCAGGGATTATCTGAAATATGTAGTTGGGGGGGTTCTTGTCTGCAGTAAGTCAAAACCTTCACTTTGGCAAAAGGGGCTATTCCAGAACAAGCTTCCCATTCCCCTCCTCCACAGCCAAACACCTGTTGTGTCCATCACAGTGATTTAATACACAAACTGGCACACACACAGGGATATATGCACAAAAGATGCAAAAAACACACATACACACAACCCTGTTGTAAACACACCTTTGCATCTTAATTCAGGAAGAGTTTTAAATAGATTATGCATGCATAAAAACACAGCTTATCCACCGTTTATTCATTGAGAAACACTGATTCCATTTAAATGATGTGCACAAATGGAATGTGGGTTCATTTCCTGGATGGGCGGACCCCGGGGTAACCCTGGTTACCTGGCTTTCTAGGCACATCTGTCCCGTCACGCTGGCGGCCACTCGTTCCTGCTGCTGCTTCTGCTCTCTAAGGCTGGACTGCTGCTCTCCCAGACGGCTCTCTAGTGCCACCAGCTCCTCCTAGTGGACAGTGAGGGAATGTGTTATGTACATATTACTAACTGAAATGATAATATTAACATTCTCAGCACACTGATATAACCAGACGGAGCTCCGCTTCGATACTCGGTCATCCTCGGGGCTGTGCCATCATGTGTACATTCAATCCTATCCTGTCAGACAATAAAGGTTCTGCAGACACCAGTATGTAACTAGAGGTTCTTACCATGTTGATGTCTGCCCACTCATTGGGTGCTGGAGCAAGGATGGTTTGAGATTGGCTCTCCGGTTCATCAGCCTCCTCCTTTTCCTCCTCTTCTAGGTGGACAGCCCCACTACTCACAGCCTCCTTCAGACCATTCTTCTCTTCCTCCTCTTCTAGGTGGACAGCCCCACTACTCACAGCCTCCTCCAGACCTTTCTTCTCCTCCTCCTCCTTTGCCACCTTTTCATTTAAATCATCAGGAGGAGCTCCACCCTCCACCTCTACTAGCGAATCACACATCTGCTCCTCCTCCTTCAGCTCCTCCTCCTCCTCCAGCACATCAATGAAGCTCTCTGAATCGCTATCTTCCTCACTGTCTTCTATCTTCACAGTCTCTCGGTTCCTCTCCTGCAGTGCTGAAGGGATGATGACATCCAGTACAGGCTGAGAGAGCAGACTCCTCCCCCTGTCCTCCTTTACTTCCAGATCCTGGACTGATGTGTGAACTTCCTGAGCTTGACCCAAACCATCTGTCTGACCTACTGCAGAGTGAAAGGCCTTGTTCCTTAGGTTGATGGCCTCCTCTAGCACCTCCCGGCTCCTCCTCTGCTCCTCCTCAATCTCCACTCTGCTTCTCTTCTGTACCTCCTCAAGATCCACTCTGCTACTCCTTTGCACCTCCTCAAGCTCCACTGTGCTTCTCCCGCCCTGGTCTACCTCCTCCTCACTGCTGAGAACCAGGACGTCTGCAAAAGGGACCATGGGACGGCACGGCGGTTGCATCTCCATCTGATGAACGTTCTCATTGGTGACAAGTGACCTCAAGGGGGCGTCCATCCCACCAGCCTTGTCCTCTGATCTGCTGATGCAGACCAATCGTTTTGCAGGAGGCTGGGGGCTTCTGATTTGGATGGCACAAGAGGACGTGGCCTCCTCCACCTCCTCTGTCATGGCGGTCTGGATGGCCAGCAGGGTTCGAGGGGACACCCCCCGAGCCCCCTGCCCCCCCCCACCATCCTCATCCGAGGAGCTGTCATCCATGGCAACCTGGATGGCTTTTAATGTCCGGGGGGAGGGGGGTGCTGCATACCCCGGGCTGGGTTGACGTGGTGGGGAGGTGGGTCCCTCCTCCTGGCTCTCCTCCTCCGAGATGGGTCTCCAGAGGGGCTCTGGTCTCCTCCCTGCTCCCCCTGTCCTCCCCCTCCCCAGGGGCCCGCCAGACCAGGGGGAAGCGGCTGCTTTGTGGTCTGGAACGCGCTCACTCTTGTCTGGCTTCTTGGGACCTGAGGAGCACCAACGCACGTTTGAGAGGATCCGTTTGAGTACCCCTGGGGCAGAACCACTACAAATAACCCCTGACCCTCTGTAACCCCTGACCTTTGATGAGGATGTAGTGGGTGGAGTCTTCCGAGAGGAGGCGTCGGGTCTCCACGCTGTGACCCTCCTTCTGGCCAGGGAGCTCAGGGGCACTCCCCGCGCTGCGGTTGGACATCTCTCTCTCCACCCCCTCCAGTCGCAAGTTCAGTTTGTTCCTCTGCAGCAGCCCTGCCAGCTGGTACTGGGAGAAATCCCCTGAATGCTGCGAAAAGAGGAAGACAAGGTTGAGGTGTGTCTGTGTAGCCTAGGAGTAGGAGTAGTTTATGGTGTGTTCACCTCAGGAGGTGCATGGTATGTGGTGTGTTCACCTCCGGAGGTTTGTGGTACATGGTACGTCTCCTCTTGCTGAACTCCTTCATGTCTTTCAGGATCTCATGTTTCACCTCCGGAGGCATGGCAGCAAACTCCTCAGAGTTTATATCCACAGACCCGGGGTCATGGTAGAGATCCCCCTGAAACACAGGCAGACATACAGGCAGACAAGAGAGAGACAATGTCAGTGTTATATGATGCTGGAATACCTGTGGCACCACTCTGTGTTGACCTCACCTGGTAGCTGTGATGCAGCTCCTCCTCCAATTCCTGCTCCTCCTCTGAGCTGCTCTTCTCTTTCTCCTGGGGGGACGGCAGAGCCGGCAGCACGTACAGGTCATCCACCTCCTCCCTCCTCACTGAAGACAAACTGGGAAGAGGCTCCTGACTGAAGGAGAAACACATTAGCATCCTCGTCTGTCTCCGTAGCTTTTCAACCCACTATCACAGACTCATAATGTAAAAGTAGATTCTTTTTAATCAATCCTCCCCTCAGTTGTCTCATTCTTCCTCTCCTCTATCCCCTCTTGTCCGCTGCTCACCTCCTATCTCCCAGAGCAGCTTTTATGGCCTGTCTCTTAAGATAGGTCTTAAGGAGCTTCTCGTTGGTTTGTTTGGACTCCAAGGTCTTCTCCTCCTTCTTCTGTCTTCTGACAGCCTGGAGTGGTACAACGCAGGGTTAACATGCCCCCCCCACGCGCACACACACACACGCACACACACACACACACACACACACGCCACACACACCAGTGTCTGTTTCTTGAGCAGAGGGGCTTCTCCGTCGAAGACGAAGACCGGTTTGATCCGAAAGAAGAGCAGTTTACAGAGGCGGTGAAAAAGAGTGAGGAGATGTGCGTTCTGCACACTGTTCCCCTCCCGATCCCTCACCCCCTTTAAGGCCTGGTTCAACCAGATGCTGATGTCTTGGATGGGCCGGTCAAGGATTTCGTTCAGAACATATCCTAGAGACTACATTATAAAATGTACGCGTAGCCTAATATGCACACAAAACGATATGGAGATCTCTACATGTAGAACGTCAGATGGACGACCAAACGGGAGGTGTCTCCTTGAAAGGATACCGACGGCCAAGATCTTGCCCTCAAGTGTCTCGGGGTTGATGGGCTTCCCCGCGCTTTCCAGCAGCTTCCACAGCCCGTGCACTCCCATGGTTCGCCGGGAAGATCGCAGTTAGCCAGCTACGTATAAATGATAAATTAGAATAAATTACGTGCTTTTTAACATAACCTACTTTCGACCAAACTATTTACAGATATGGGTACTTACCCAGTACTTGGATACCTTTTACTGTGGGAGTGTAACAATATTTTCTTTCCTACGGCGGAACACTGTATAGACAATAACAGTTCCGCATTATTCTACGGTTTTTCGTTTTGTAACACTGGTATACTTACAACAATTATTGGTCGTGGATCAGATTATCATGTCGACTAACAGCGCAGGAACAATAGGAAATCCTATCAGCTGATTCAGCATCAGTTTCGGCTGGACTCAGTTGAGACTTAATTCTGAAACACATCAGTTGTGCCAACAGCGTCCGGTGACAAACAAGATGGCGACGCATATTTAACAAGGATCTTTCTTCGGGTATGTTATTATGTTTATTCTTTAAAATGCCAAAGTGACATTCTTTATGACTTGTTATACAGCTGCAAGGCAAATGTTCAAATCATTTACTTTTAAAGATGTAGGCATATTTTGGTACACATACCTGTTGTTTTCTCTTTCTGGTAAAAACGAGCAACGTTTAGCTATAATATTGACGTTAAGCATGTTTTATTTTTCCTATATATAGCAATAGTTAGCCATTCATTATCTAACTAGATAGGCTTTCATCATGTGATAAATGCTGTAAAAGCCTACTCACAGATTAGCAAGCGAGTGAGCTATTTTAGGTTTGTTACTTTGGAACTCTAAAATAATGAATAGCTTTGTTGCCAACTCAACAGTTTTAAATACACGTTGACCAATTTGACAACACACACAAGCCACGTTGAGGCCATGATAAGTTTTCTAACTTTAGTTTAATTCTCGGATTGCGTCATTCCATAGATAACCTCGCGACTCTGGTATTTCATTATCTTGCAGGTTCTGGTGTATAAGTAATTTCTTATTTTCTTAAGTTAAAATAAAGCCTCAATTACAGCAATCGATGTTGTCCGTTTCCATTCCAGGAGACAGCATCCGCCACCCTGGAAGTTATACACCGCCCCATCCCGCTGTCTTTCGACTGGACTGTTGTGAAAACCTCCGCCATGTCTTCAGCTGCAGTAACCGACCGAGGTACGCGGCCACTTTTTAATGTGTCCGGCAATTTTTTTACATTTAAGTCGTTGAACGGACTCAGTGTGACTGACAGTTATTGTAATCATGTTTCAACCCCCTACCTAGACCATCTTGTGCCACTACACATCGATCCGGCACTGGTCCAGTAAATAGCCAAGTTATTCTTATAATTTCGTCACTTTTGTCTATTATAATTTTTTTTTTTTTATCTACTGCGTTTTTGGAAGTATGCATGTTATGAGTCCAAACATTGTCAACGATCAACGTGTACCAGTTGTGTTTGACTGTGCTTCAGAATAGTGTGGCTCTCCCACAGACACTGAGACCGCTAACAGTTCGGGTGTACTTCATTGACTTCCCGTCAGACATGGAAGTGGGGTGTTTCATCTTCCACAGCTATTTTCATTATCTGTTTACCCTTGACGTGGCTGGTGATCGTCCCAGCATTATCTCAGCCAATCACACAACACCATGTTGAGACCCGATCACCCCAGGGCCAAATACTGGTAGAGCCTGCAGATGACATTCCAGAATGTCTGTCCGTGGTTCCAGGTTCAGCACGGCCAGTCCGGGGCCCCGGCGACGGCATGGAGACAGACGTGCCCCCTGTTGCCAAGGAAATGGCCGCCGTGGAAATGCCTCTGGCCGCTGTGTCTCTGCTGAAAGTGGCCAATCCTGAACTCTGCGGCAAGACGGCCCACCCTGCCCCAGCCAGCATCCAGCACAGCCCCCGCTCCACCCCCCAGGAGAGCCCCGGGGCCAGTCCCAAGGCCGCTACGTCCTCGGCCCTCCAGCACCCCGGGGTGCTACACCTGGGCAAGGTTTCCCGGGAGGCCTGCGTGGAGGTGGAGGCGGTTAGAATTGTGGTTCCCCGTGCCGCTATCAGTCGGAGGGGGGGCCGCGTGGCGTCAGCTGAGGGTATGGGAGAAGCCGGAGCTGGGCAGCAAATGGAGGAGCGGCCCCCCTCCCCTCCTACGGAGAACCTCCGGGGAACCGTGGAGAAGCTGCACAACTCGGAGAGGAGGCTTCTGCAGGACAAGGAGGGGCTGCTCAACCAACTGCGTGTTCAGACTGAGGTGGGTCTGTTACATGGTTGGGACAGGGTGGAGGTTGTGGAGGCGGGACAGGGTGGAGGCGGGACAGGGTCGAGGTTGTGATGGCAGGAAGAGGTGGAGGCGGGACAGGGTGGAGGTTGTGGATCGGGACAGGGTGGAGGTTGTGGATGCAGGACAGGGTGGAGGTTGTGGATGCAGGACAGGGTGGAGGTTGTGGATGCAGGACAGGGTGGAGGTTGTGGATGCAGGACAGGGTGGAGGTTGTGGAGGCGGGACAGGGTGGAGGCGGGACAGGTGGTCTTTAATGCCAGCTGTTGATGTGGTTAATTAACCAACACTTAACCTCCGCAGGTGAACAGGGAGTTGAAGAAGTTGCTGGTGGCCTCAGTGGGAGATGACCTGCAGTATCACTTTGAGCGTCTGGCCAGAGAGAAGAACCAGCTGATCCTGGAGAATGAAGCTCTGGGACGCAGCCTGGTCTCCACCGCAGAGCAGCTTGAACGCATGTCTATACAGTGTGATGTCTGGAGGAGCAAGTTCCTGGCTTCTAGGTGTGTGTGTGTATTGGCCTACTAGTGTGTGTGTGTGTGTGTGTGTGTGAGAGACCTGACCTACGTGTGTGTGTGTTGGCTCTGCAGAGTGATGGCGGAGGAGCTGACTAATGCCAGGGTCTCCCTCCAGCGACAAACCAGAGAGGCCCAGAGTGCAATCACTGACCTTCTGAGTGAGAGAGAGGAATTCTCCAGAGACATGAGGCTCACACACCGGTAATACACTGACACACACATAAACGTGATGCGTTCACTCAGACGGTGTACTGGTGCAGCCTGGTGTTACGGTAAAACACACAGCGTGTACATGTGCGTTCCTCAGGTGATGGATGCGCGTCCCTCAGGTGATGGATGCGCGTCCCTCAGGTGATGGATGCGCGTCCCTCAGGTGATGGATGCGCGTCCCTCAGGTGATGGATGCGCGTCCCTCAGGTGATGGATGCGCGTCCCTCAGGTGATGGATGCGCGTCCCCCAGGTGATGGATGCGCGTCCCCCAGGTGATGGATGCGCGTCTCTGTGTGTCTCAGGTCTCTGGAACAGTTGTTAGTCTCTCTTCAGTGGGGTCGCCAGCAGACATACTACCCCAGGACCCAGCCCCTCAGCACAGGGGAGCTGGTCGCAGCCAATCACAAGCTGGCAGACGCCATAAACTCCCACCTGCTGGGCAATGTGAGGCCAGCAGGGGGCAGTGGTGGACCTGGGCTGTGGAAGGAAAGCCCGGCCTCAGAGCTCAACACGTCTCACACCCCTGCTGAGAAGATGGCAGAGAAGGTATGGTTTGAGGTGGACCTCCATTTTCTAAAGCTTTGTATTGTTGGATCTGTAATAAAATCATTCTTCAGTGTTTTGTCTCTTCTTTTCAGGTGCTAAAGATCCTGGACCCTATTTCCTGTTTGGACAGCGAGGATGAAACACCTTCACCGCCCTCTGACTCCTCCCCCTCCACATTCCTGACCAATAAGAAGAGCATCGGCCGGTTTCACCCCTACACCCGCTACGAGAACATCACCTTCAACTGCTGTGAGCGTTGCAGCGGAGACATCCTGGTGCTGTAGGAACTGTTCACGGGCTGCAGAGTCCCATCAGGCCGGAATTCAAGAAAGGTTACTTTTTGAGTGCTGGGACATTTGCTTTCAGCCAGTGAGATGTGACATAACTGTCATAGGAACCGAGAAAATGTGAATCTCAAAAGGGGCTGTTCCCCTTGGCTTTAGGTTGTTCCCCATCTGCAAGTCTACCATTTGCACTCCAAGCAAATTGGGAAGGGTAATGTGTTAGGGTATTGACCCGGAGATTCACACAACTCTATTTAAGATGCTGCTACTGAAAACTGCTTCATTCAGGTACAATTTTCATTTGCAGTAAATGTGTGCTATTTATAAAAAAACATTCCAATGTATTTTAAACTGGTGTTTTTTGAACCGTGTGATTGATTTGCTAAATTTCATTTTTATATTTATTTATTTTCGGGAGTTTTGTACACAGGAGATAAAGCACCATTTCAGAGTATTTTCTGTTGTGTACATTCAAATGGTTTCCATTTGGTCTGAGAAGCCTTTTTATTAATCTTGATTCTCTGCAGTGGGGTAGATACAAATTAGAAAATCTATTGGCTGTTTGCTCCATAGAATTAGGGTAAAGCATCAACGTGATCCTGGAGGGTTTTTGCTTTGATCTGGTAGTAGAGTTTGCACGATTAATCAAATGATCGAAATTGCGTGGTTTTTAGTTCCAAACAAAATGTTCTTGTTGTTCCTTGGCAACAGTTTGTCTTGCAAGTGTTGTAGGTATTTTTTTAGATTACTTAACTGGACTAATTTTGATGAAATACTTGGTTTTTCAATGTTGGTTTAAATTAACATTGCAACTTTATTTCAGTTTAATAACACCATAATGTAGACTATGATCTTTTTAAATATTTTATTTTAGATTATCTACGCTGGTTACACCCATGTTTGAAAAATGCAAATCATAAACATAATTACAACATTTGTTAAAGAAATCGCAATTAAATATGTAATCCAAATCGTGCAGCCCTACCTAGTGTTAAAGTCACCTGGTGTTGACACCAGGTATGAATAGGTCCCATATTAAGCAGAGAAATACCAGAAGTGTTTCAGCACCCAGGACCAGAGTTAACAGTCCTGATGTTTAGGATCTTTAGGATCCAGTGATTTGCACTGGAATGAACAGAGTTTAGGTTAGACCTTTTGACGTTGTTTGCCATTGATTGAGATTTGACCAGAAGTCACATTTGTTTGAGAAGGGTTTGCTCTCTTTCCAATTATGTGACTGAAAAGCTCTGCTTTTATATTTTTCAGTGGTTGTTGGTTTTGAAAAACATTACTTTGTAAATATTTTTAAACATTTCATTAAAGATTTGTTAAACCTATTCGTTGTGTTTTTGGTGAACTGTTAATATTACACAAGAACACAGCGTATGGCATTGCTTTTGTGGTATTAATCATTCAACTAAAACCATGCATCTTCTAAACTACATGGGGGGGAAACAAATAACAAATCCCAAAAATCAAGTCTCATCATAAAATAGTTGCCATCAATGTTTTTATATTCAAGGCATTTACAAACGCTTCCGATTCTCAGAACCACATCAATCAATGCAACATGTACAGGACAAAGTCTCTCCACCAGGTAAACCTACTCCCCATCCTCCTCCCAGTGCCTCCTCCCACTCCTGGAGGTACTCTCCCTGTTCTCCATGGTAGTTTTCAGTGAAGACCGCGTCCTGCTGACGGTCTGTCTGTTGTCTGTGATCCTGTCTTTCCTGTTGAATGTCCCGTCCCCAGTCCTCTCTCGGAATCCACCAGACATCCTCTGTCGCCACTCCTCCATGCCGTCTCCGTCCTCACTCCGGAATGTTCTGTCCCTCTTGTCAAATGGTTTCTGTCTGTCCCCACCCCTAAACCCCCGGTCACCCTCTCTGACCCTGTCCCCGCCCCTAAACCCCTGGTCACCCTCTCTGACCCTGGGGTCCCCGCCCCTAAACCCCCGGTCACCCTCTCTGACCCTGTCCCCGCCCCTCTCACCAAACCCTCTGGTTCTGTTGGATACCCTGTAGTCTGGTCCGCCGCGGGCCGGTACCTCCTGGTAGAATCCCTCGTGTTTCCTCTTGGGCACGTGCTCCAGAGCCTGCTCCCACCGACCGGTCTCCTTCAGCGTCAGCAGGATGCGTATCATCTGGTCCAGGGTCAGGTTCTTGGCCCCACAGTCCCACTGAAGGAACTCGTCCAGAGGCAGACGGGCCGTGTTCAGCTTCAGCCGCTTGGCGTTCGCCAGGGACAGCCCCGACTGGATGGAGCGGTCCACCATGGCGCCCACGACGTAGACTTTGGAGTGGTCGAAGGTGCGGAGGACGTTGCGGGAGTCGGCCGTCAGGTAGACCAGGTCCTCCCGCGGGAACAGGTCCACGTGCCGCTCCTCCGTACAGGTGACGAGTAGGTTCTCCCAGGCCTCCGCGCCGTACCGCTTCACCAGCTCCCGAAGGTAATCGCCGCCCGGCTGCAGGTTACAGTAGTGGAGGTGAAAGGGCTCCTGGGAGCGGCGGTTCCAGCCCTCCACCTCCAGCAGCTGGGACACGGTGTTCTCCACCTCCCGCCGGGCCATGTGCTGGTCGTAGCTCAGGTCAAACACCAGCGGCTGGCCGAAGCGCATGGCCTGGGCGGACCTCCAGCCCAGCAGCTTGTCCAGGGAGCTGGTCCAGAAGCGGAGCAGGAACGTGTTCTTCAGCTCTCCCCCCTCCTCCCCTCTCGGAGCACCAGGGCCGTCGTCCTCCGCAAGCCTCCCGCTCTCCTCCACCTTCCTCCTCTGCTTCTCCTTACGGCTCTTCTTGTGGTTCTCCTTGATGGCCAGGTATTTCAGGTACTTCTTCTTTGAGGACTTAGTTTGGAGCTCAGCCAGGATCTCAAGCTCCTCGTCCGTCATGCTCTCGGGGACCAGCTTCCCAGCGAGACGCCACATGACCACGAGCTCTCTGGTGACCTCCAGTGTAGAGCCAACGTCCTCCTCTGATGCTGCACCTCCTCCTGGCTCTGAAGAAGCAGAAATGCTGCCTCCTTCCTCCACTTCTACTTGTTTCTCCTCCACCAATGGTCCTTGAGACATCATCAGGGATTTCCATATGTCGAGGTCCAGTTTCTCTTCAGTCTTCTCTGATTTGGGGTCATCGTTTCTCAGCGCAAACCCTGTATACACGAGACGAATTTGGGGTACAGATAGAATGGGTGGTAGAGAACAGGCGAATGGTGTCAATGAACACACTCCGTGTCTCGTGGCGACAGTGTGTACAAGCGGGAGACGCCGTCGGAGTTCCTTTAACAGTGATGGAGAGATAAGTCTAATCATTTCTACACTATGGGGGGGGGGGGGGGGGGG
>JACXGK010011728.1:5257-15609 GCA_016801125.1 Novumbra hubbsi
GCGCGCAAGAGAGAGAGAGAGAGAGAGAGGGGTAAAAGGGGGGATGTTGACAAAGCAGAGAGTCTAGTTGAACAAAGAGAACGTGGAGAGAATGAGCCGGGTGCAACATCAAAGGGATTTTTCGGGCCTGGTTACCGGGACAACAGACATTTGCATGCGATTAGCTTTTTACATCATATTAAGAAGGGGATGGGGGAGTGGGGAGGTGGCGCAGGGGTGAGGGCGGGTGGGAGAGCTAGGGGCAGAGAGCTATAGATCATACGGAAGAGGGAGAGAACGAGCTGGAGAGAGGGGAGAATTAGGGGGGAGGGGGAGAGAGAGAGAGAGAGAGGAGAGAGACGGTCATCTCCCGTGGATAAACTGACTTATAGGCTGCCAACAGAGAGTTCCGTTTTTAAACCAGTATGCATGATTTATGCCATCAACACTTGGCCGGCGTCCTGAATGCACCCCTCCTCCCAGCGACCCATAGAGGCTTGGTCGGAAATAGTGCACTACGCGTGGTGCCGTTTGGGACGCGGGCGTGGAGAGATGCAGTATCTGCTCACACACATTTCAGCCCCGATAAACATCACTGCAGAGAAACGGTCAATACAACAGACTTTACACTCTGAATGGATGAATGAGTGAGGGAGCCGGGACGCTATTATTGAAATTATCGACACCGGCCAAATTTCCTGGTCCTTTCGCTGATTTATAAGGATGGAAAACCCTATAGGACCCTACTTGGGACAATGGGAAATGTAACACCTCAAATGGCTGTTTATTAATTGGACAACTGACAGCTAAAACAGGGGTAATCTAAAAGAAAAATGGATGGAACTCCGCTTATCGTTAAAAGAACAAATCACAATGTCGATTTTGTTTTAGGACCGTTTGTCCGCTGTTTTAATGCTGATCCAAAGCTTTTTGTTAGTATGTTATCCCATAAGCTTGGTTTTTGGCCAAACATAAATCATGCATTTATATATATATATATATATATATATATATATATAGCAGTTCACACGAGACATATGGATGGTACAAACACAGTAACAGACCCACTGTAGCCAAATCAGACTGGTATGACCTTGTCTACATGTTTATCACAAACACACTCTGTGTTTATGATACACAGTCCCAGACATCAATCCAAGGATCAGAAATAATCTGCCTCTTTCTCACTCTCTACCCCCCCCTCCTCATATATCTCCTCCTTTATTCTTCATTCTTCTCCTTTCCATCACTTTTCTTCCACGCCGTTTCTTTCTTCTCTGCCATCTCTCCGTCTCTCCATCAAGTCACTCCTCCCTCTGAAACTCTCCCTCTCTCCTTCACGCCTCCATCTTTCCTCTCATCTCTCCTTCCTTGTCTTTCTTCCCATCTGATTCTTATTTTCTCTCCCTCCATTTCTTTTTTACCGTGTCTCTCTGTCCCTCTATATATACACCTCCTTTCTCCTCCCTGCTTCATTCCCTTTCACCCCCCCCCCCCCCCCCGCGTTGCCAGTGTGTGCATCTGTGTGAGTGTTTATGTGTGAGTGTGTGAGTGATGCCTCAGTGCCCTCAGTATTGTGGCTGGCTGCATTATGCCGGTGGGCGTCACTCTGCCCGTTGTCACGGCAGCATTGTGATGATTGGGGGGTGGGGGGGGAGGTATTACAGTATCAATATCCTGACACTGCGACAAAAGGACAGCAGACAGAGCCACATATCACTCCACCTCTGCACTCCTCCCTCCCTCATCCCTTCTTCCGTCTCTAACCCTCACCCCTTCTCGCGCCGATCCTCCGTCCCCCCCCCCCCCCCCCCCCCCCCCCCCCCCCCCCCCCCCCCCCCCCCCCCCCCCCCCCCCCCCCCCCCCCCCCCCCGCGTCCCTCCCTCGGTTCTTTCTCTCTGTTGTGTTTTTTTTTTGTTCACTCCAACATCTATCAGATTTCATTCTCTCCATCCTCAGACCTCCCCTCTTACCGCTGCTCTCCTTCCCTCCCTCCTTATCTCACTTCATCTCTCTTCCTCTCCTCCCTCCCTCTTTCACTCATCTCTCATTTCATCACCCCTCCTCTCTTCCTCTCTACTTTTCTCTCTCTGTGTCTGTGTGTCTCTCTCTCTTTTCCCCCTCCCTGCTTGTTTTTTTTTGTTTGTCTCCGTCTCACTCACTCTCTGCATATTAATTGCTGCGTTTCTGCTGCTGCGGAGAAAACAATCAAAGCATCACACACACACACACACACACACAAACAATCAAAGCATCACACACACACACACACACACACAATCAAAGCATCAGGGGCGGGGGATGATGCCATTGTGTCAGACACAAATACGTACACATATGCAATGTACACACACACACACACACACAGACAGACAGATTTGTAGACAGACAGACAGTCAGACAGACAATCAAAGCTTCAGGGGCGGCTAATGATGCCATTGTGTCAGACCCCAAATACATACACATATGCCATGAACACGTACAACCCGACCGAGCGTCAACGAATGCATGCACGCGCGCACGCACACACACAGACACACTTCATGAATGCAACAAACAGACTGCACTTGTGCCACTTACACTGGTACACAAAAGATGGCGAGAAGATAGAACAATATGGCAGGCTGAATGTGTCAGTACCGTCAGCTAAGGGCACTCATGTAAATGTGTCTTCTCATCATTGTTATTATTATTATTGGACACAGCAATGACTGTGATATGTGGCTGTCTTGCTTACCTCAGTGCACTGACTGAAAAAGCCTCTCTACAAAGGCATCTGCTCGAAAATGCCGAGCATTCCAATTATTTTGAAATTGCGTCCATTCCGAATGTATTCAGACCCTTCCCCTTTTTTGAAGTGTGGCTTTCTCCTCGTTTTGTTATCTTATAGATTGACTTCATAACTGATTGAATATTTGGCAACCGGTCTACTCGCAGTACCCCATTATAACACAGCAAAAACGTGTTTTGGGAAATTTGTCTGAATTTACTGAAACAAGAAAAACTGAAAAAACTCATAAACATAATTCTTCAGACCTCCAAATTGGTGCATCATGTGTCCTTTTCTCTTATAAAAATAATTATTGAGATATCTCTAGATCTTATTTGGACTCTTTGTCAAAATCAATTCATTTAAATAAAAAAATCAGAAATTCCCGTAACTCTACATGGACTTTAAAGATAGGTTTGTGTTATGCATATATGTGGAAAGGTTATACAAATTGCTAAAGCTTTGAAAGTTCTCAGGAGCACAGTGGGCTCCGTGACTGTGAAATGGAAGAAGTTAGGAATCGCCAAGGATTCCTAGAATTGGCCATCCTGCCAAACTAATTACCCAGGCAGGAAGGGTCTTCGTCAGCAGATGAGTTGGAGTTTATCTGCAGAGATGTGAGAACCTGCCAGAAGGAGAACCATCTTTGCATCACCCCATCAATTAAGCCATTATGTGGCTAGATAAAAGCCAATCCTGAATAAAAAGCAGACGACATGCTGGCTTATAGGACTCTGACAGCATTAGGAAGAAGGTTGTCTGGTCTGAAGTTATTGCTTATTACTGTTTTGAGGTATGGTGGTGGGAGCATCATGCTTTGGGTTTTTTTCACAGTGCAGGGCCTTTGAGCCTGGTGTGTGTTGAAGGAAGCATAAACAGAGCAAAATGCAGGGAGGTCCTGGAGGAAGATTAATCTTCTAGCACGACAACTACCTGAAGCACACAGCCAAGACAATGCTGCATTGACTTCCTGACAAGTCTGTGATTGTCCTTAAGTGGCCGGGCAAACCCGGACATGTGAATAGTCCTATCACTCCCCATCCAATCTAACAATGCTTGAGAGGATATCCAAGGAAGAAAAGCTGATATCCTGGTTTGCAAAGCTGGTAGATGCATTCCTAAGAAAACGCAACGCTGTGAGGCACTTCAATAAAGTACTGAATGGAGGGTCTGAATACTTATGAGCGTAGAGATATATCAGTTTGTTAATAGATTGGAAGACATTTCTAAAACTTGATTTCCCTTTGTCATAATAGGATACTGTGTCTAAATTTATGGCTAACATTTGTATTTAATCATTTAGTTTTGTTTAGAAGTATGTATATAACACAAAAAAATATGGAGAAAGCTTAGGGTTCTTAATATTTTTCCCAAAGCACCACTGTTACCACTGTTTTCCTTTTGGCAACCGTGGCTTCATCATTGTCAGGCATTTCGTTGAAAGGTATTCCATGACGTTCAAATTTGATAAAGCTAAATTATGATTCCTCATTGAACCTAATATACATACAAATCTGGACCTGGCTTTGTGGCCTAAATACAGCCAAGAAAATGGTTGCCTTATGATGACAAGCATCTAAAACTCTGTTTTACCAGCAAAATATCTCTTTAGTTGTAGAATTATAGCCTAGCTTAACTTGAACAAAGAAAATCACAATTGTATTTTTCAAAATCAGACATATGTGGAAGAAATGTAGTAGTCATTGACAGATTTAAATAATATTTTACATAAGTGTTTTTTGATAAGCAGGTTGTGCTGTGAATGTGTGTGTGTGCGGGGGTTACAGTAAAGTAATGTCTGTTGGTTTTGTATTGTTCTGTTCTGCCAACTAAATACATAACAATATCAATTTATTATTTTGTAAACAATTTGTGAAGAATAAAGTACTATATCCAATTGTAGTTCTATGACTTTTTAGGAAGGCTGATGAAATACGGAGTAATGGTCAGGATGCTATTTACAGTACAAGGCCACTAGGCCTGTATCAGGTGAAAAAAAATATGAATGAAAATACTGTGCTGCGCGTGTATGTATGTTCGCGCGCGCAAGTATAATAGTAAGTTGCCTGTCTTTATTACAATCCCCAATAATCAAAACTTTTATCCAGATGCTACAGTCACTCACAACCGCCTCGCACAGTTAAACTCCTGGAGTTACCCATTGATGGAGAAGCGCGTGGGCCAGTTAAAGGCAGTGCACCTGTGCTGCGCCTCCAAGAGTGCCGGCCCACGTGGGATAAAGTTGTTTTTTCCCCGCGTGCTGTGATTGGGTATGCATATCGAATACTTAGATGTGGAGGTTGATTCTCAAAAATATCGAGCATGAACTAAAATCTTCAGATTCCAATGATGATGAAATCAAAGATGAACAATACTTGTTGATGGGAAACCTTTGTTCCAATTCATAGTGAGAGCAACTTGTTAGTGACTGATTCTGTTAGTGAAACAAAACCGTTATAAAACAGCGAAACATCGTAAACCTTTTATCAACTTCTGTGTAATTAAAAAAACAAAATAAAATATGGTTAATAAGCGTTCAGCATATATTTCATAACTTTTTACACTTCTTTAAGACACGTTTTACCAAACTTCTGTAAGTTTTTATCTATGTAGCCACCTGATCGACCGATGTGTCGTTATTTCGGGCAGCAACAGAACTGGGCAGAGCGTGCCCGAGCTGATAGCCTGCCCCGCTTGTCAGTGTTCTAAAATGGTGCTCGTGAGATTATAATTACATTTGCAACCTACATCACTCTCCCTCCCACTCCCATCGCTCCCTCTCTCTCTTATTCACTCACTCACTCAGTACTGCACAATAAATGGATCTTTGAAAAAATGTGAGAGACGTGCGAGAGAGAGAAAGGGAGGAGAAGAGGGTGAGCTAAGGGAGGGAGGAAACGGCGTATGCTTGTATACAACAACCCCTGATTTCCATTTTTTTCTCAACTCGTAATGTATTTAATTCAAGTGAAACGTAATCATGACGTGTCGTGTCATTAATCCGCCCGCCGCCTCTCCCGTAAGTACATAGTCTTACTTTCATCATAAATATCTAGTTAATTTACAATATATACTATCCATACGTTTATATGTGCACTTTTATATAGGGTAGTATGGAACTACGGTGGTGGTGTACTATAGTAAAACATACCCAAATTGGATGTATTTATCGCGATTGTTGTTGTCTTTATGAACAACAAATATCTGACGACGACTTTTTTTTGTGTAAATCCGGGTAATCACCATATAGTTGCAGTGATTGAAGCTTATTGTAGCTCCATTTTATTTAGCATTTTTCCACTTGCAGTTTTGATGTGTTGTTATATAGTGATTGTTGAAAGTGATTGGCGGGTTGTAGACTAGTGTGTGGTGTATAGTGTGGTGTTCGTGCTGCATGTATGTTGCCATGCACACTTAGGCACTTTACTGTGTCATGTATGTATTGAGCCGGTGATGTAGCCTACATATGTGCGCGCGTGACCGACCGTCTGCATGCGATAGCCCTATACCGTGACATGACAAAAGTAAAAGCGGATTTTATAAGCATGATGGAATAGTTTCAGGTATAAGTTGTGGCCTACAATCTCCATATGTACAATGTCGGATACCGTCGCCTACACTGTAATACTTTATGGTATTTGAAGTGCCCCAAAAGTCAACTAAAGTGGAAACAGAAGTGTATGATAGTATATAAATTGCACAACTTTGATTAAGTTAGGTTAAATATATGTATATATATATATATATATATATATGTAGGCTTTCGCTATAGCCTAATAACCTCATAATTTATAATGGCATTTGCATTCATCCATGCATAAACATCGAATTTAATTTACCTCATTAAACTTAAATCGCAACTTTGCCACAAAATAAGTTGCATAGCCTTTTTAATTAGTCAATCTGGAGTAACCTGGTTTGCGTCTTAACGCTCGACCACCTTTGATCCCTTGTCGCGGACATATTTTGTGGTTAACTAGCCAACATGTTCCAGTATGATTTACGAAAGCTGCAACGTGAGTAGCCTAGATTCTAGGTAGAGACGATTAGCCAGGCTAATTCTTTTGTTGGAGACGCATTACGTACAGCATATTGTTTTTAAGATTACCAGTTTACCCAGATGTTGCTTAGGTTGGTAACTCCAGGCGTCCAGACTACACATATCTAACTATAACCAGGCCACCTACACTAGGTTTTTTAAAAACAGTCCCACCAGCCTACTACTATATTTACTACGACGATTACCAGGCTACTACTATTACAACCGGTAAGCCTGTCCTAGCGTCACCTCTTACGAGTACGAGCTTCAGTATAGCTATAGGCTACGTCTCTCCCTTGAGCTACTGTGGTTTGCAAGAAAGTAGCAAGTGTGATGCCTATAACATTGTATCTCATTCTGAAAACGAAATGTTTTCCCAGCGGGTGAGATAAGTTACGGCGTTGTCTTCTGTAGCCTACGTGTGCTGGACTAAATGTGATACGGTCAGATTTAGTTTTAGGGTGATGGAGGGATAGATTGGCAAAGATGAAATCCATGATGGCACTTTTCTCGTTCTCCGATCCCTCCTCGCAACACTCATGTCTTTTCCCCTCCCTTTCAGTCTTTTGTTATAGAAAATTTAGGAACAAAATGGATGGAGCATGGGGAGCGATAGCTACATAGGCAACGACCGTGACTCCTCAACGGTTTAAGATTAAACAATCGTGTTAGGCTACTATGTTCACTTAGAGGATTTAATAATATTTTACAAGCTAAAGAGCAGCTGCGAAAAGGATTACTCTAATCTCGTTTTTAGACGATATGTAGGCTAGGCTTTGCGCCCACGCATTGTTTGTTGATAGTTATTTATTTCATTAATGTGGCTTTTTAATTGAGATGGCCGCGAGAGAGAAGGCAGGGGAAAGAGCGACTGAAAATGGTTGCACGTTATTGACGCACATCATACAGGGCGAGGAGGAAATTCCTCTCTAGATAACAGGCAGACGTGTCATCATCTGTGGTGACCGGAGAAGGCGAGACAATCCCATTGCCGTTTCAAACCCCACTTCGAAAGAAAATGTTTTAGACAAAAAGTCGCGTATTCATACTACCGTGGTTTCATTCAACACTTCGTCAGCAGGAACATTTGTCAGCAGGAAACTAATGTAATGTGATATAAGGAACTGTAACCCATTGCATCCCTATATCCTTTTTGAAACGGTTCAGTCTTCTCCTAAATGTAAGATTTTCCACCTAGTTTAAACAGTCCAACTCAAACTAGATAAGTAATGGACTTCAACAAGTATTCTTCCCCAAGCTCCCTGAAACTTTGTCATTTCACCATCATATGGTTTACTATAAGAGTTATTATTTTAGGGAAATACTGTCACCTTCAGATAGAAATATAGCATATTAACATTGGGCATGCATCTAATCGAACGTTTGAAAATATGCAAATGTATGCATCTCTCTCCTGTAGCCTTCCATACCTTTGTGTAGAGCACCTCTTCACGGTCCTTGAGGGGTGCAACACTCAGGCTCTCTCCTATCTTTCCTTCCCTCTTTGCTCTCTCCTTTTCTCTCTCAAGGAGCATCCCAATCAAGCCACTGATTAATTTAATTGGGTCATTAAGACTCTGTGGGATGGATAGACACCTGCTCGGCCTCCTGCGTGAGAGGAGACGCAGGCACCGGTGCATGGTGGCATTTATAGACTACCACTGCCAGAGTTTGCCTCGAAGACATTCCCAGAGCGTGGCCCGAACCTGACAAGTACATCGGTACACGCGACAACTCCCAGCCCGTCATCACGTTTAGAGTTGTATATTCTTTTCAAAAGTTTCAAAAACATGTTGTAGTGTGGACACTTTAAGCCCGGCCTATAAGGGTTGAACTGACAAATTACAGACAGTTTGTTGTATACAACAATGTGTACCTATATTGTTATTCCTGTCCAATTATGGTAATCTTCCAGGTAACCTCTAATCTAACAAGATTAGATAAGTGAAAGGAAAGGGTTCTACTAAATATACAGTATTTGACAAGACCAAACATACTCACCGAGTTCGTCCGCTTGGCCACCATTCCCTTAGAGTCTGCGCTAAATTTAAGGGGCATTCCAATATTTTCACCCTGTGCACGTAAACATGGCGCTGTCAAGCCGCAATGGGTCTCCAAAAACGGTTCAATGTTATACGTGCCCCACGTCATCAAAGCCTCTCGCTTTCAAACTTGTTGTTTTGTGAACCAGTGAGATACAATAGAGTTTCTTCTTTTTACTACATTTTGCACATATAAAGAACCTAAAAAAGGGAGGTGTCAAGAAATATTTGGTTAATTCCAAAAAGACCCCGACTGTGTCTTTGAGCATTTCACAAAATAGGCAATAGGGTGTAATTCTGGACATGCTCAATGAGTGTATGTTGTCCATTATATGACGCATAGCCAGACTACACTAGGGGCCAGCTTCGCTGCTTGACCACCCAGTCTCCCAGACAACATCAATATTCATGATGTTATGGAATCTGTCTGGAAGGGACCGGTTGGGCAGAAAAAAGACCAGTTGCTGTTGCTGAAAGACACGCGCACACACATATATACAACCATGCACGCATGCTGAAAAATCTTCATGTTACCGGAGATTAAAATGAAAAACCTTTTGGGAGTTAGAAGTTATAACGAGGACTAGTCGGGACTCAGTGCAAATAGCTTGCAACTTTATAAGGCAGCACTTCTTTATGGAATTATCTACATATTTGAAGTTTGTGGGCCAGAGTTATCTACGGAATGCATGTGCTAGGATGATCGGATATTTTTAACACTTAAACACCATGCGGTTAGGGCAGTACATTTCCTGTTCATGTTCATAGCCTGATGTACCCGCGTTATCTACACAGTCTATACCCATTCCCACTACTTCACCTATAGATGTGCTCTCTCACAAAGCGAATAGGAGGCCAGAACGGGGTCTTGTACAGAAGACAGGAAGCGTTGTTCTCAGCTGCAAAATGTTTCGCCAAACCGAACACGACCCAGTTGAAGGAACAGTGGAGCAGAGGAGGAAGTGAGCCCAGAGGGTCAGAATCAGAACACAGGGAGTCAAAGAAGTCAGACAGCCCACTGTCCATCGCAGAGAAGCCAAGGCAAAAGAAGGGGGATATGAAGTTGAAGGGAGCAGAGGAGGGAGAGAGAGGGAGGGAGGGAAAGAGAGGGGGTTCAGGGAAAGGTGAAAGACAGGAAATGAATCCCGTCTGTGGGGATGTTTTGCCGCGTGACCACTGTGATAAAACCACAGCAGGCCCTGAGTTACTGTACCACACAGAGAGAAACCGCACACACACTGTTCCACTCACACAAAACCTCACTCACACTTTTCCACACTTTAAAACACAAGCAGATTTGAACTCACACATACTTCAAACACACACACTCGTTCCCACCAACTGAAAGGGCTGGGTAAATGTAGATAGAGGCAGAGATGGAGGATCGCACACAAGTTGCTTTAATCCAGAAAGAATGGAACACATCCAAAGGCACAGCTCCACTTCCCATTGGAGACCCACAAACAACCCATATACTTCCCAGTGGAGATCCACAAACAACCCATATACTTCCCAGTGGAGA
>JACXGK010011729.1:0-15530 GCA_016801125.1 Novumbra hubbsi
TTGATTTTCAATTAAATGTCTACATAGGCATACAGAGGCCCATTATCAGCATGTCATTACTCCTGTATTCCAATGGCACATTATGTTTGCGAATACATGGTAATCATTTTAAAAGAAAGGAAAGAAAGGCTAATTGATCATTAGAAAACACTTTATGATTATGTTAGCACCGCTGAAAACTGTTGTGCTGCTTACAGAACCAACTGTCATTCTTTAGACCCAAAACTTTCGAAAGGGAGTTTCAAACTTTTAATTAATGTAACATAACATACGAATACGGCAGGCAAGGGTTTGCATATAATATATTATTTATCCTCATGAGACGAGGATGGATAAGACCTAAACTTTTATTTTGTTTCCGCATAAAACTGGGGAACGACTGACGGCAACTGCAATCGAGATGCAGAGACGTTTTACTCAAATGTGCAGCTGTTTATAAGCCACCATATTTTACCCAGACCTTACTATTTTTAGAGTTGTCTTTGTAGAGGAATCAGAAAAGGTATATTATTACAATGGCAAATTGGACTTCCTATCTGCTTATTCCAGTCAATGTGAACTACTTGGAGAGTCAAACGTTGATTGGTAAATCAATTCGACTAGGACAGGCTACAAGTTACATGAAATTGTTTAACTATGAAATTTAACAATTAGAAATAAGTGAACTTGCCTCACTCTGCTCCATATCTTCACGAAACAACTCGAAACAATTTTGGGACTATTGTTATTCACGCGTTTAGTCCCAAAGATTACCAGAGCGATACAAAGAGAAGTTCTCGTAAAATCGCGTAAACAAACATGCTTTAAAAAATGGAACATTCCTAAATCCATTGTTATTTTCTTCGGACATGGCTGAAAGTGAACATACAATTAAGGCGTTAGCTTGTGGAAACCATCATTTCTCTACGATGCATGGACGAGGACTCCATAAGTGAACCAGCCCTATTTCCAAAAAAGGAGGCGTTTTTATAAGAAGTTCTGAGACTCCTCTTGGTAAACCCCGTCCAAACATGAAATAATCCTCTCTCACTTGGTATCATAGCCTATACCGTTACATTTTACTCTGAGGGGAACATCCCAGTCGCGAATGCGCTCCCGGATTCAAGCTCACCCCTTTGCTGAAATGTTTTGTAAATGTTTCTGACAGAATAAAACATACATATACGTATCAAAACATAGTGTATTGTAAACCTGCATATAATTACGTTTTCTACTCTCAAAAGCTAAGGCTTTAATAATTCTCAAGTTAATTGCATATTTTTATTACACATTATACCTACTACATAATTTACCAAATCAATTTTTTTATGTAAATATTACTGTGAATTTCAGGACTACAGTATAGTTACACTGACAGTGAACTTTGTCTCAACTCTTCTCTAAAGCAGCAGAAACACTAGAGGGCACTCAAAATCTGATATGCGACCTAACCAAAACACAATTCAGATGGGGCAGATGGGGTTGTCACTAAATAAATAGAGGAGTTGCGGATTCATCTTTTTTCAGAATGTTTGTGATTGTCTGAGATTAAACGCCTGAAAGCAATACCTTGCTGCTATTTGAAGAAGCATTCAAAAACAAAAATAGTGTATGTGTTTTGCCACAAGGTTCAAAGTAATAATCTAAAGTAAAATGCTTAATCCAGTAGTCGTTTCGTTTTCTATTGTCCGTAGTATACCTTCACAATAACTTTGTTTCAAACAAGGCCATGCGTCTATATATATAACTTTAATTTCCCGGAGCATTCCTGATGTTTCCAATTGCCACGTTACTACACTCAGGGTGCCAAATGGCTGGTGCTATGACGACATGACTGGTTGATCCTGTGGAATTATTTGAATCTATGTTTTATTGGAAGTTAAATGTGCCTAAATAATGAGAACAACAGATTCTCTCTTTGTAGGTCGCACTCTTCCAACCACAGGAATGTGAAATGTTTACTTTGACACTATTGATTCCTCCCTACTTTTCTAGAGATTGGAAACCCATATTGGGCTGTGCCGACATGTTTTAGCCTGGTTTAAATATTTTTTGACTGAATGATATCAGTTCATATGTGTGGATGGCATGTCCTCTGACAAATGAAAGGTATGTTTTTGTGTTCCTCCAGCACTCTGTGCTTAACACTGTCGTTGCTTGGTTCTTTGAGTTTCAGGCTGGGTGTTTTGTAAAATCACTTTGTGACGACTGCTGATGTAAAATGGCTTCATGAACACATGTAATTGATTGCCTGATTTACATTTGCCAAATGGTGTTTGTTGTGGAAATGTGATCTGTGCAAGGTAGACACGCCCTTTAAGGTATATACCAGCTCGCAAACTATTTTACAGTGAAATTGATTTGATTAGCAAAGAGGCAACACTTACTGCCATACTTATAATAAAAGTTTAATTATCTGCCTTGACTTTTGACTAGTACGTGATTAATGAAAGAAGCCACTATATGAAAAGGCTTTCTTACAATCCCACAGGGGGGATTAGGCTAAATGGAATTCCCTCCAGTGACAAATGCGAAGCCATCACAGGAAAACAACCTCTAAAATTGTTACAATCATTGTTCAATTTCACATAAATATATACACAACTTGTAAAGGGCTGGTCTTATATTTCATGAGCTGAAATAAAAGATCCCAAGAAATTTTACTAACACACAAACAGCATATTTCTTTCAAATGTTGACCACTATTCTTTTTCGTCCCGGCTAGTGAGCATTTCTCCATCTACTGTACCTAAAAGGTATGGTATGCAAAGTAGCAGGTTGTACAGTACTGTAGCTAAGTGAACATGTTTTTAATTGTTGCTTGGCTTTTATATTTCTGTTCAGTATAAGGCACTCAACTGAGAGTGGATAATGCCAGGAGCCTAAAACCTTGAAACAGCATTCCTTGTTAATGCATTGTATGCACGCATGTCGCTAAGTACTATAGCAAATGTTAGCTGAGGCCTATACACAGCAAAACAACCCCAATCCTGCAGAAGCGGTGTATCAATTCGTAAAATCAACCTAGGTTTTCCCTATCTAGCGAGGAGCGCGTTATTAAAAAAAGGTGCGGCGTTCGCCCCTTAGCCGCACCAAAGCCGCATTTCATTCAAAAGTAACAAACGCTAATTGAAGAGAATGTAAAGAATATAAACATAGAATACAAAATTAAAAGCAAAACCGTTTTTGATGCCAAAAGTAGGAAGAAAGGAGAGCAGGCAATAAATTCCCGGCTTTGTAAATGCGTAAGTTACAAGGTTTACTGATATCACTGCCGGGTCATTAAGGCACACTAGATGTGCTCCATTAAATTACGGTGTTGCTTTGAATAAACATTATGGCGTGTAAGACATGTTTTGCCGTATTATTTCAGTGTCTTGGGAGCAAATACAAAATAAATAAAAGAACAGGCGAAACATCAATGTGTATCTGAAAGGATGGTAGAGAGAAAGATAGTCCAGCTGTGACACCTGTGCTGGATGAATATTTCCATATGTCAAAAAGAAATTACCTGGAATTGCCCAGCCTACTTCTTTATCAGAGGAAAATTGGTGTTCATGCAGGCAATGTACCAGTATGAGCAAACAATGATGTCATTTTTTTTCCTTTACCTGAACGTCAATGCTGTGGAATGACTTGCGATTACCATCATCGCCTTCATTCTCACGCAGCGACGCTGTCATCGAAATATAGGTGCAATCTATGGCACCGATCACTATGAAAGAACTATTCAATATACAACAGTAAACGTCGCAGGGTCTACATTATGAAGTAGTCAACGCAAATTATTGTCCACCTGCTATTTAAAAAAAACTATGTATTAGACTGCGTGGGCAAGTGTCCTGGGAACATAACAAACGTTGCTGGGTTAGAGCAAAACCACCTTGCGAATTGCGCGGCAGTCCGTGTTTTTGCTTAGCTTCTCCGCATCGTCCATCAATCTATCTGTAGCAAACAAAACGCAACGCTATGCATACAGTCTATGGAACTGCACGACTTCGATTTGTCGCACTGGCAACATACAGCAAGAAGCTGACAAAGATAAGTAATTCCCTCCGCTTAGAATGTACAACTTCAACCTGAAGTTACCTTGTTAACCCCAAATCCAGCTTCATGGTATAGGCTGTTGTTACCACGAATCGAGTTGAATTCATGTCCCACCTCATTCTGAGTAGTGATTTTAAGCAACAAAAAAAAAAACATATTAAAAAAGTTATTTACAATGTTATTTCTAAAATGTACCTATAAATACATCTTTAAATTAACAAAAATATACATTTTTGACTGTCCCATGTCAGTGAAATCGAACTACTTATACTTATAACTACCTATTTTCCAAAAGGTCTTTCAGTAATATGGTCGTTTTAATATAGCTGTCTGTAATTGTATGTATTTTAGAGATATATATATGATGAACATGCATTCATAATTCATTTGAGTTATGAAATCAAAGTATGCACCTGTGTCCCACGTTACAGCTCAACCCTGTTACCAACAGGAACATTTCATAAATCAGATATTAACTGGAAGTTACATCATCAATATCTTTTCTGGACTTTGGCCAGTTCACTTGTAAGTACTCTACTTTCTTTTTCTCTATTTTCATAAACATTTCAATGTTGGTGGCTTTTGTCAAGCTCAAGGATGCAACCCAGCTACCAACATTTGTAATAGAATATATATTTGGATATCATTTTTGATTACTTTATTGAAAAGATATGCTTATCAGTAACTAGTATGCAACATGTGCTCTGTTGCTAGCTCACCCCTCCAAAGATCCTGTTAATTGCAGCCAGGTGCAACCCTTACTCATTGTGGGGTACAATGTTGCACAGTAGTAACAAGGTTGCAAATCACATAGATTTTGAATGAGAACATCTGTATTGATATAAGTATTGTGTAGATTGTTGACAAGTTTATATGAAAACAAATCTATGCAAATGCAATATGTCAGTGCTTACAAATACTGTTGTAAATGCTGTTGTAAAGACATTGTAGTTGTTTATAAACTGATTCATCCTTAGCCCGAACCCAAGCTTCTGTTTGAAACTTTGTTCATCCCGTTAACACTAACTCTAGTATCCTTGTATCACCCTAATCTTGACACAACCCTAAACTTTTTTTAAATATGTTTAATTTTAGACTGTACCTCTCAAGGTTCCTTGGCTGGTCAAACATCCTGCTAACTAGGTATCAAGAGTGGTCTCAGTTGACTTGTAATTTCCTCACATTGACTGAATTGATCCTGTGCTGTACATGCTAACTTGCTGTAGTTTATGCACTTTGTACAACTTTCCCACCTCTAGATCTGGAGTATGGGATCACTTTAATGGGACTTTACTGGTTTATATGAGAAAACTCGTCTTAGCAAGTACCTCAAACCAGTGGGCTACTGCTTTAAAATATAGATGGCTGCCCTACCTAAAGCATTTGGTCCTTTGCATACAGTTCCCCTCTTTCAGTTTGCTGTAGGGTTATGGAACAGATCTAAGAAATAGTATTATCCGGATGTGTGAATTTTCTGCCTAAATACTTGGAACAGAAAATGTAAAAGTTTACAAGACAAAACGTTATGCACGGTTGTCTTTGACTTTATGGAGTTCCAGTCTAGATGTCAATGCTCAGGTCGGGCAGTTGGTCCGGACTGTTGACATTGGGGAAGGGGCCACTCCCTCTAAATCCAATTCTCACTGTATTCCAGCCCCGATCTTTCTCTATATATTGGAGATACAAAGTGTGGAAGAAGTGAAACATCAGAGGTGTGAGAAAGACATGTAGCGAGTAGTAGCAAGAGAGGGGTACTGAGGGTTACAGAACCACCAACTTGGTCCCAGGAACTGACATTTGCAGTCTAAGGTAAGTCATTCATAATTATATTGATTGATTTGAAATTGACTGGAGGGTCCATATTAAACTTTGCTTACATTGTTATCTATTGTGTTTGCAATATAATATCTTCATAATGGGATTTTATTAAATCATTAGAATGAATAATGAAAGTTTATAATAGAATGCTTCTCTATTCGCAATCTAAAGTGTGATGTTATCAGTGCCGATGCACTCCTCACCAGTTCTGCTGTGCTCATTCTCATTTTACATGCTGTTACTACGTGAATAGTTAAATTTGCCCACAGCCGTGAAAAAGCTTGCAAACCAGAAAAAATAATGAGACAAGAAGCAATAGCAATTTCTTCACTTCTGTCACTTCTTCTGTTGCCTGCATAGTTACATATAGTCTTCTCTATTTGGAACTGAATGTGTGAACTCCCCTTCTCTGTTGTCATTCATCCCATGAACAGGTCTTGTCCGGTCCTGGCTGGGGGAATGCTTGTCCTTGATTGGGATGTGTATTTAAGTTCCTCAGTTCAGTTTGTCATTGTGGTTCTTCTTTAGCCTAAGCTTGTGTTGCTGTCCTACTGTTTATGGTTTTTGCCTCTCCTTTTGTTGTTTTTTCTTAGTTGTGTTTAATTATAACCAGTAAAGATTACTATTAAAAGGATGTCTTTCAACAAACCCCCTGCTCTTCGTGTCTTGACTATGAGAAACCGTAACAGGCCTTTTAAAAAAATGACAGCTATAAGATAAAAGCTAAATGAATCTTTGACATCAGTTAAATACAATTAATTGATTCATAACTCCTATTCAAAATTCCTCATATTCCATACAATTTTGAATAGAGATGATCTCAACATCATTTAAAAAAACCTGTGTACCTCATTTGGGAAGAGAATCTGCATGATCTTGTCTTTGATTTGCCTCTAAACCATTGTTTCTGAATGGGGTGTCCAGAGGACGACAGGGGGCGCTGGAAGCAATATTTAAAAATGGGGGGGCATTGAGGTGCTCTTGGGAGGCGTTTGTTTTACACACTGAAGATACACAACAATATGAATTTAAATGTTCAACTACTTGCAAAAACCTGTAGTCTGCAACATTAAAAAGTGCCAGTTTATACGACTGGACAATGCAGTGTATCTTAACTCTTCTCTTTAGTGTTTCTGTCAGCTTCTTGTGGCGCAGCTTAGTGCTGTCTTCACCAGAACATGACGTCAAAGTATCAGCAATATTCCACTGTAGGACTTCCCCTGACAGCAACTTAGCGTCCAGCATCCAGATGCATATTAAAACAATATTCAATAAAATGGGTTTTGTTGACATGTCTGCAATACAACATTGCCGAAGCGTACAAACACAAACTAGCCTATACAATAAAATATGAACAATATTCTACAACCAGACACCTGACACCAGCCATAATTCATCTTTAATAAGGCTATGAATGAAAGAAAATGTGAAAGCACAATACATGGAACATGAATGAGACTTATTTGATCTTGAATGGCACAAAACAATGTCAAACAAAACTCCATTCCAAAATCAGCAAAATTAAATCGGCCATAATAAGGGAAGTGAACTTCCTCTTGCAGTAGTCCGACGAATGAAAAAATTTAAATCTTCTGAATTTTCCTGTCCTAAGGACAAGCACCTGAAAAAGCTTAATGTCAAGCCCAGCGTAACACTGCATAATGTGACCGTTTACTTTTACGTTTGGCAATGCTAGCAAGCAAACTTTTCAGAAGTATGGCACAGAACAAGAATAAATGCTGTCAATTGAATAGCTTAGTAATATGTCGTGGAGCCTCCTACAGGGCATTAGCTCTAGCAGTGAACCTGGGTTCGCACTGTTTTGTATCACCATGGTCGTACTGTTAAGCTCATTATTGTGCGGTCGGCCTCCTATGGGGGCTACAGCATACACTTCCCTCCCACAGTCGGTACTTTGAAAGACCGGGGATGGGCAGTCGCATGGTTACCTGTGAGTGTCACTGCGGGGTCCTTTGATTATTGGGCAGGCAGGGAGTACATTTTTGTTGACAACCTGTGATTCTGGACACAGAGACTAAGTCTAAACATAAAGAGTGTACATTGGAAATAATTGTTAATTTACTGTATAACATCATTCAAGTAATAATTACTGTTGATCTCTCCCTCCATCTCTCTCTCTTTCTCTCTAAGGAGGAAGTGATTTCCTTTATCATGCTCCTTAACATCTGTCTTCAGTGATTATCTATCTCTGCATATCTGCGAACCCACCACAGGCCTCTGACAGGGGAATTTCACTGCATCAACAAAGCCTGAACTTCCTCTGAAGTATAACAACAAGTCTCTGTCACACTATAGCCTGAGTAAACAAACATCCTCTTTCTTGTCGCAAACCCTTGTGCTGCTACTATTATCATGACTATTATAATTTGAATTGTACAATAAACATGTACAGCTGTGGCAAAAAGTTTTCAGAATGACACAAATTCTAATTTTCACAAAGTCTGCTGCCTCAGTGATGGCAATTTGCAAATACTCCGTAATGTCATGAAGAGTGATCAAAGTGCCTCTTTGCCATGAAAATACACTTCATCCCCCCAAAAAATGTCTACTGCATTCAGCCCTGCCACAAAGGGACCAGCTGAAATCATGTCAGTGATCCTTAAGTTAACACAGGTGAGAGTGTTGATGAGGACAAGGCGGGGGATCACTCTGTCATGCTGACTGAGTTTGAATAACAGATTGATAGTTCTCAAGGGGGGTGGGGCTTGAAATCATTGTTCTTCCTCTGTTAACCACAGTTACCTGAAAGGAAACATGTGCAGTCATTATTGCTTTGCACGAAAAGGGCTTCACAGGCAAGGATATTGCTGCTAGTAAGATTGCACCTAAATCTACCATTTGTCAGATCATCAAGAACTTCAAGGAGAGAGGTTCAATTGTTGTGAATTGTAGCTGCGGGATCGTGGCACCACCAGTGCAGAGCTTGCAGCAGGCAGGCAGGTCAGAATCAGAATCAGCTTTATTACCAAGTAGGTTTACACATACAAGGAGTTTGCTTTGGTACTATGGTGCATGACAGAAAACCCAGTGGTATGAGGTAAACAAATTAAATATAAATTTGCAAACATTTACTGAATAAGTAGCAAAGTACAATGTGCAAGAAGAAAGTCCAGTGAAGTGCATTAATGTAATGTATTAAGTAGAATTGAAGTTATGGGGCAGAGGGTGTCAGTGTCAGTTGTGGTTATCTGGCCTTGTTGATGAGGCCAGCTGCCGATGGGAAGAAACTGTTCTTGTGGTGTGAGGTGTTGGTCCTTATGGACCGTAGCTTCCTGCCAGATGGGAGTGGCTGAAACAGTTTGTGTCCAGGGTGGGAGGGGTCAGTCGCAATCTTTCCAGCGCGCCTCAGGGTCCTGGTGGTGTACAGGTCCTCGAGGGATGGCAGATTGCAGCCAATCACCTTCTCAGCAGAACGAATGATACATACCAGATGGTGATGGAGAATGTGAGGATGGACTTAATGATGGCTGTGTAGAAGGGCACCATCATTGTCTTTGGCAGGTTGAGGAAGGTGTAAGTGCATCTGCATGCACAAGTCTCACTGAAAATTTGGAGAGATACTTTCTGGGAGCAATGACAGGCTTGGATCTGGACAGAGACAACCTTCCTCAAACGACAGCCTGTGCATCTGGAAGGAGACAATGCTCCTCCAACAACAAGCTGTAGATTGTCTTCCACTGGGGACAACCCATGGGTGCTGTACACAGAGACAGACTGATATTCTGCAAAAGGTACAGGGATTGGACTGCTGAGGACTTGGATTTCCTTGGATGAATCCCCTTTCCGATTGCTTGGGGCACCCGGAAAAACACTGGCCCATAGAAGAAAATGTGAGCTATACCATCAGTCCTGTGTCATGCCAACAGTAATGCATCCTGAGAACATTCATGTGTGGGGTTTCTTCTCAGCCAAGGGAGTGGACTCACTGACAATTTTGAATATTGTAAATACAGCCTAAGAACACATCCATGAATAATGAATGGTACCAAAACATCTTCTCCCAACCATACAAGAACAGTTTGGTGACGAACAATGCCTTTTCCAGCATGATGGAGCACCTTGCCATAAGTCAAAAGTGATAACTAAGTGGCTCGGGGAACAAAACATCAGAATTTTGGAAACTCCCCAAACCTTAATCCCATTGAGAACTTGTGGTCGATCATCAAGAGGCGGGTGGACAAACAAAAAATCCAATCATTGATTATGCAAGAATGGGATGCCATCCGTCAGGATGTGGCCCAGAAGTTAATTGACAGCAGCCAGAGTGAATTGCAGAGGTCTTGAAGAAGAAGGGTCAATGCAAATATTGACCCATGTACTTAATGTAATTGTCGATAATAGCCTTTGACGCTAATGAAATGCTTGTAATTATACTTCTGTATACTATAGTAACGTCTGACAAAAATACTAAAAACACTGCAGCAGCAAAATTTGTTTAAACCAATACTTGTGTCATTCTCAAAACTTTTCCTGTCAAAGACATTTCTCTGATACTCTGTTCATTGTGGTTACAGAGTCTGAAGTTTTTCGGTTCATGGTATTTATATAGTCAGATGTTTACTGAATCTCAGTTCATCATGGTTATGGAATCAGATCGATAAATTATTTCAAGATAATTTCTGTGCCTGTCCCCTCTCTTTCTCCATCAGGTTTCACCTCATTTGCTACCTGTCTCATCGTCCCTCATCTTGGGAAACTCCAGACCTGTGACCTGTGAAAGGGTCATCTTGGCTACTGTTTCGTCTTAGCCTGGTTTTATGTGCCCCTCCTGCCCTTTAGTGTGGTCCTGGATAAACACTTGATTGTTGAGGGCTATTAGCAGTACCACTTGACTGTAGTGAACAATAATAGAGACACAATTTACAATTATTTTTTTACAAGCATTCCGCTTATCAACAACCCTCATCTCATGGCCCACATCTCACTGACGTTCTTGGCTTGAGGAAGTTGGCATCGAAAGCAGGTGTCGAGACTGAGGGTGTACTCCAATGGGGATTTATGCTTGCAGAATGGGACCTGTATTTCAGTATTTCAGTGGAAGTCATTATCCTGTCCTGCAACTATTATTAACAGACCTGTCATTCTGGCTGGACTGGTTAAGTTGGTGGACAGCTTCTAAATTAAAAGTAAATTCAAAGGCTATCTTTCATCAGTACATAACAGATTAATTAAAGGGGAATTTCAGTATTTTCTAACAGAAAATATGTCAAAGTAGCTTATAGGTAAATAACATTACAGCCTTTACAATCTTACTTTAACCTCTGCTCGCAAAAAATCTATAAACATAATGAGGTCATGTTAGACCCAAGCTTGGGGTTACTTTGAAATGTACTTGTATTACATGACAACATACATGAAATGAGGTTGAATAGGAAATCAAGCAAAATTAATAGGATAGAAATTATGATTTTTTATTGAAATGATAATTGTGTTCTTCTTAAAACTGCTTTTGACAAAGAATCATTCATTTGCAGCAATTACATCCTTGTAGACCTTTAGCATTCTAGTTGTCAATTTGTTGAGGTAATCTAAACAGATTTCACCCTATGCTTCCAGAATCACCTCCTAAAAGTTGGATTGGCCTGATAGTCACTTACATACCATACGGTCAAACTCCAGACACTCAACTAGTTTAAAGAATGCCAGGTTAATTGCTTCTTTACAGTTTTTCACAATTGCTAAAACACATTTCTTAAAACCTCCACCCACTTTCTTAAAATTCTAAACACAAAACCAAATCTTAAAACTTCATACACAAAACCCCAGACTCTTATGTCAAAATCAAACACTTGCCTCAAAACCATTTAATCTGGTCTCGAAATCACACACATAGCTTTCAGATCGTAAACACAGCCAGTCAAAATATAAACACTTTCAGAGCATTCATTAGAAACTACATGAAACAATGGAGAACATAGCATAAAGGGCATGTAGACACAGATTTTGTAATGGTAAATAGTAAACACATTTTGCAATAAAAAAGTATAATATTCACAGCTTGTTCTGTGAAAATATTGAATACTGTAAATACAGCAAGTAATTCAGTATTGAATGTATGTATAAAACACAGTAGTCCACTATGTAAAAGCCCAATGACCAAAGAAATATAAATGAAAATCACATTACAATATACCACAATATTTTACCAACTGCATAATCAAAGTCAATAAGAGATTAATTCTTCCTGCTCTGCCTCCGACCTGTGCCATTTGTGTACTCTGAACTGAGTTATATTCTTTGCAATTGGTTTGATCACATCATTCAAAACAAGTGTAAACAATGACAACTGTGTTGTACTTGTATTTCACTTTTACCACTTGTGTTCACCATTTTACAACACAAGTGCATCACAGTGTGAAATATGATTTAGTCAGTGAGAAATATGTTTTGAGTTTTGCAAACAGTTAATGCAATTTGGAAATGGTGTCTGAGAATTTGGTTCAGAGAATGGGCTTTAGTGTTTTAGCAATGCAGAAAAACTGTATTCCGTACAAAAACTGTATTCCGTACAATGATTGATAATGTCTTTAGAGTTTTGCAAACAGAGTTAAAGCAATTTGGAAATGGTGTCTAACTATCAGAATGTGTTTAAGGTTTTGCCAAAAGAGTGACTAATTCGACAAATGGATTAAGCCACTGAGAAATTTGGTTCAGAGAATGGGGTTTAGTGTTTTAGCATTTCAGAAAAACTGTAATCAACGCAATAGTTTTCAGCAGTGCTAACATAATCGCAAAATTGACTTTTCAATTAGCCTTATAAAATTATAAACTTGGATTAGCAAACACAGTGTGCTATTGGAACACATGATTGATAGTTGCAGATCAATACACCTATGCAGATATTTCATTAAAAATCTGCAGTTTCCCACTACAATAGTAATTTTCAACATTACTGTTTTTTGGAATTAAATGGTTTTGAAGCGAGTGTTTGATTTTGCAGAAGAGTCTGGGGTTTTGTGAATGTAGTTTGAAGGTTTTGGTTTTGTGTTTAGAGTAAAACGAGTGAAGTTTTCAAGAAATGTGTTTAAGCAAATGTGAAAAACTGTAACAATATCTACACTGTATTTCTGATAAATGTGATGTTAAAAACATGTAAACTTTTTTTAAACAAGGGCATTTGTAAATGACCCAAATGTTAAATGGTAGTGGGTAATGTACATAAATGTTTTTGTTTGTTAGGTTTGGCTAACATTTTTGTAAAAAAGAAAAAAAACATGGATTACAGTATATTTAGGCACATAAATGTATTTCAGGTTGAGGAACCATCACATGTAAAATCGGTGAAATTGTTCTTTAAGGACAGAAATACAATATCTGTAAGGAGACACTCAAACACATTTTTCATGTGAAAAAGGATTACAGGGTAAGCGATAGTTATTATCTCAAGCAGATAGTGGGTCCCAAGTTGTAAGAGAATGCAATGATAAACACACAGAAAGAGAAAGAGCATGTGTGTAAGCTGAGAGACAGAGGCAGCTGAGTGCGAAAGCTAAACAGAGTTGAAAAAGACAGGAAGGTGGGGTTTGGAGAGAAAGAGGGGAAGGTAAAGGAGAATGACGGGAAGGTTGGATAGATAAAGGACAGGAAGAGAAAGGCAGGTGAAAACGAAAGAAATTATGAGCAAAGAGACTATGGAAGGTGTGGGAGGAGTCGGATCAGAAGGAATAAAGTCTATAATCAGGTAGTCGTAATGAGTTATGTCGGGGATATGAAGCATGAGGGGTGAGTTGTGTCTCTGTACTTTTCTGTAACTAACATTATTTCAATTTGTTCATATTTTTTTATCTTTAAGATTAATGTAGTGGTTATATATCGTGACTCGAGTCCTTGTTCCTTTTGTCAAGGACTTGTGACATGTTTGTAAAGGGCTGGGAATGTTTTTGTCCGTATTATGAAGATCATTCCCCGAAGATACTTATCTCTACGTTACAGGCGTTAACTCAGCCTAAGTTGTTTCCAGCATATAATTTTGGGGGATTCTGTGCCATTCTGTTCAAAAGATCCTAAGCAATAAACAAAATGTACTGGTGACAGCTTTTCTCTCAGAGGAAACAAAGGCTGTTCCATTGTGCATACTGTTCCGGTGACATCTATAGTCAGGAACCATCACAACTTTAAATATTCTCATGAGAATAATCTTGGATCTTTGCAGATATATGATAGTCCGGTGCCACCCTGCACGTCCTGTAGGTAGGGACGAGCTCTGAGAGGTCAATAGACAATCCTCATAGCCAAAGACTGAGAAGGCTGCGGACATGTCTGACTCTCAGGAACAGAGTCTCAATGAGGATGTGGTATTTCTGCCCGTGTCCGCCTCCAGCCCAGACTACCGCCACTGCGAGGGGGAGCGCTGTGCACTGGAGGACCTGCTGAGCTCAGGCCCCGAGGCTTTCTACACGAGGCTACGAAACGAATGCCTCGTCTCTTTCCTCTCCCGAGAGGAGGTGACCCTGTTCCGTGATTGGGTCCAGGACATCCACATCAGCCAGGTGCAGCTGGAAGAGTTAGATGGGGCTGAGGATAAATGCGACTCCGGTGTGCGGGACTTCGCTACCAGTTACTTCCCCAACCAATCAGACGCGCCAGCGCCGTGCCTGGAGCTGGGATGGCCAGTCAAGGTCACCTGGAATGAAACGGGTAAGGTGGCGGTTTACACCAGCCCACATGCAGACGGACAGCCTCCTATCAGGGAGATCATCAGAAGACTGCTGCAGGGGGCTACCAAGGTACGCCAGGCGCAACATTAGAACCAAGCCCTTGTGAATTTGTCACATCAGCAAAAACTTGCTAGTTGTATGAAGAAGGTAATTTTCAGTGGATTCTTTATAGCACCGTTGCCCCAATTACGGAATGGCCTCCGATTCCAATTACTAAGTGCTAATGAGGGCGCCTCTCAAGAACATGCATTGCAGTGCGGTACAGATGGCTTTTAGGTTTGTTGATTGTCCCTCTGATTCTGTGTCTGCTCCACAGGTGATTGCCATGGTTACAGACCGACTGACAGACAGTGCTGTGATTGGAGACCTTCACACCATGGCTTCACAGGGAGTCCCAGTTTACGTCATACTGAACCGGAGATCCATCCAGGAGACTATGAACCACCATAGACTGAGGCATCCGGTGGGTAACTGCTTTATTTCAGGGTGCCGAGTTAGTCCATATAACCCCTGACTTCTTTCATACCCATAGTTTTAGTTTTTCCGCAATAATGAAGTACCATACATATTTTTTTGCCCTCTAGTGTGTGGAATGTAGCATCCGGGTAAAGCAACCTTTTTGAACAGGTTGTTCTGGATTTCCTGTATCTTGGCATCACTGTTTGTAACTAATGAGGACACAACTATGTAAATGATATAACAATTACAAACATGAATGCCTGAATGAAACATGAACGCTCTAGCAACATAAAATGTGTCTAGAAGTTTGATATTGCATATTGTAAGTTGGAGGCATAGAATTTTTCAAAATGTCTTGGTAAACTAAGACATTACCAACATGTCTTGGTAAACTAAGACATTACCAACATGTCTTGGTAAACTAAGACATTACCAACATGTCTTGGTAAACTAAGACATTACCAACATGTCTTGGTAAACTAAGACATTACCAACATGTCTTGGTAAACTAAGACATTACCAACATGTCTTGGTAAACTAAGACATTAC
>JACXGK010011730.1:0-15503 GCA_016801125.1 Novumbra hubbsi
TTGTCCTTTCATTTAGTTCATTTTCAAGCGAATGCGCTACATGTTATTTGTATTTCGTTTATATGTTTGTTTCAAGCCTTTCATTTTGACGTTTACAGTTTCATGTAGTTTGCACCGTTTGTCCTGGATTAAATCACCTTTTTGTTTGAAACTATGTCCGCGTTTGGTTCCGCCACACTACAAGACCGTGACACACAGACACATTTCAAAATGGCCTCATTTACCTTCTGCCTTCCTGATTCTTAAATGCGAGTTAGCACTATGATAGAATCAATAACAATATAAACCTTTTGAATAACGTCTGGGGTACGAGGCCCCCTAATGTTTGCAAGGCTCTATGTAAAGCATCTAGTCAGAATAGCGTCGAAAGAGGCAGCACAGCCACCGCACAATCACTGTTGGTAAAAATCCACTTCATTTGTTTGTATGGTAGGTTATTTTATTCTATGCCTGTAAGTTAGAAAGACAAAATCTCTTCACAGTACCATTGTCTTGGCAGCTAAACCCAAAGCTGAGGTGAATTACAAGTGCAGCTATACATTTAATTGCTATAGTTGTGTCCCTCTTGGGGTTTTAGATCAAATTTTGCCCATTCCTCAACAGGCTTCAAAGCATATCAAAAGCTAGTGAGACGGTGAGATCCAAAAGTCATGAAATGGACATGCCACAGGCGTGTAACTCCAATTTCAAATTAAGCCAAGCCATGCCTGGACTGCTCTAAAATATCATAAAGAACACTAGTTAAGAGCATTGGTGTAGCAATTTAAGAAGCCATTTTGTGATTGCACATGACGATTAATAGACATACATTTGCTCTGAATCAGCCAAATGTATTATTTAGTAATTTGTCTTGCTACTTCAAGTAATACTATTTAATAGAGTATAGAATATTCCTAATGACTGTGAATGCACATTGTGTTGTTAAGCAGACCCCAAATGTGTATGTAAATTAGATTACCGTATGTAAAAGGTCAGTATGTTGATATGCTGATTGCTTGGGTCGCAATCTCATTTTGGATTTGAACTGACATTTGAGATTTCCACTCTTGTTCACTGACCTACAAGTTCCTGCGACAACACAAAGTTTATGGCTCATCATTGTAATTTCTCTAAAATGACAGTATTGCCGTATGATCATTTTAGTTTGTGTAGAGAACATTGTTTTGTACTGTGACCACACAGTGAGTGAGCATTAATTACAATGTTTACTCACTAGCAAATGTAAATATGCCGCAACACCACCAGATATGTAAGAACGAAAGAAGTAGTGCCACAGACGAATTGGCTAGAATAAATGTATTCTACTACGTACCAAAAACAGATTTCCAAATAAAAGCACCACTGTGCCACTAGCCGCATTCAAGTACACTTAATATTGAGTATAACTGAATAGTTAGGAACTTTAACTTTAATTTGTATGTTGTGTACATAAATCAATGTTTTCACATTGCCACCAGTCTCATGCTAATTGCCTACTGTAGATCAGGGCATCTTGTGTGTCTTTGTGTGTGATTTTTGTTCCTATGTAATGTTGTTCTAGTTTGGTTTTTGTTTTGTTCTATTTTACTTATTAAAAATCCTGCCTTCTCCTGTTCTTTTTAATTATTTTGGGTGCATAGCACAGTGTAACAATTTGTTTGGGGGGGAGAGGGTTGTTTCTGGGTAGTAGGTATTATTTCCTAATTGCTTATGTCTCAAAAGTATACAATACGGTTATTATTTCCCAAAAACGTTGTTTTTGTGACCAGAACAGTGATATTGTAAAAGAACATTCGAGATTCAGTGCTGTCAAAGCCGGTGACTTTGTCGGAACACTGATAAAAAAGATCCTGGAGTGCAATGAATTCCCCAAGAAGCTCACTAGCAATGAGAAAGTGGCTTGGAACAGCCTAGTCACAGTGGTTTGGGGATTCCTGGGCAATCACAAGGCCAAAAACTTGTGGAGCTGGTTGAGACTCTGGTGAAGAACTAAGGCACTATGGGCTGTAAGATGTCCCTATCCTTGATCCATATCCTTGATACTCATCTTGATGAATTCAAGAATTACATGGGATCGTACTCCATCAAGATATACTGGACTTTGAACTAAGGACGGTTACTAGAATTTTTGTATTATTTAAAATACATCTATCAATACATGTTCATTTGGATTCATATGTACTTTATGGACTTTATTTGCACAGAAATACACAAATGTGCAAGTTTTCTCATTAGAAGTAGGTACTATTTGAAAATATTACTGTCCTGGTCACAAAAGCAAAGTTTGTGGGGAATAATGGCACATTTCTATATGGTTCAGGAATAAGCAATTATGAAATGATCCTTACTACCCCTGAACAAACTTGGTTTGCATAGTGTGGTTAAAGCACATGCTACAATGCTGCATTTGGGTTGTTACACAGAAGGCTCATATGGTCACTGTCACGTCCTAGCATGCTTGCCGTGCCATGAGATCCAACTCCCTTCTCACCTTTGTTTAAAGCATAAGCACCAGTTTCTTGTTAGTTATTGCCTCACTTGTATTCCTGACGACTGTGCCTGACTACAGTCCCTACTTCAATTCCTTTCCTAGTGTATCCTGTCTGTTCCTAGATAACGTTGTTCTGGTATTGTTTTTGTACAATTCTATTATTTACTAAGCATCCTCCATTCTCCCTTCTCCTGTGTCCAGCCTTGCACCTGCAACATTTTTGTCACTAGTACATGCAACGATCTCTCCTCCAACTTTCAATGGCAGACGGTGGCCAGCGTTAACCCTTTGCCATTACATGGCCGCTAAAATCATCACAGTTCACTCAAATTCTGTTCAAGTGAGAAAACAAGCTCTGAGATGCGTTGTGAATAATTGAGCCGTTTAAGGGGACTTTTCGTAGGTGGTGTGTATCAAGTCTAAAAGATTTCTAGGGCAGTGAGATTTGTTTTACACTTAATTGTCCAAAATGGACTGCAGAATGACTTTGTATGCCAAAAAACTCTGGTGTGGATTAAAGGTTGAGCAACATCTAAAAAATTAATGCTTGTTTTGTTTCATTTTTCAAGTCCTTTATGATACACCAATCATGTTGACATTATGTCATTATTTCTCCTCTTTCTCAACAGTGTAACTTAATTGAAAGAGTTTGATCAGCTGAACAGTGATGCCAATTTACAGTTAACTATTTCTTTTAATTGTGCTATACACGGATGAGCCGAAACACTATGTCCACCTTCCCAATATGCTGTTGGTCCTCCATATGCTGTCAAAACAACTCCAACCCGCCAAGAAGAGAACTCTACAAGACCCCTGAAGGTTTCCTGTGGTATCTGGCACCAAGAAATATGCAGTAGATCCTTCAAGCCGGGGAAGTTGCGATGTGGAGCTGCCATGGATTGGATGGTCCAGCACATCCCACAGATGCTCAATCAGATAGAGATCTGGGGAATTTGGAGGCCAGGGCAACACCTAGCAATCTTCCTAATGTTCCTCAAACTATTCCCAAGCATGTGGGAAATTGAAGTCCACATCAATGCCCAGATCCAGGGTTTCCTAGAAGAACATTCCCCAGAGCATCACAGTCCCTCCACTGGCTTGGCATCATCCCACAGTGCTTCTTGGTGCAATTCCTTTTCCAGGTAAACGGCATACGCGTACACGGCCGACCATCTGATGTAAAAGAAAACTGGACTAAACTGGACTAAACCAGGCAACCTTTCACCACTTGCTTTACGGTCCAGTTCTGACCGTTGCATGTTCATTGTAGGCACATCCGATGGTGGACAGCGGTCATCATAGGCACTCTGACCAGTCTGCGGCTACACAGCCCTGTACACAGTTGTGTGCGATGCACTGTGTGTCGTGACCCATTCCTCCCGTAACCATCATTAACATCTTCTGTGACTTGTGCCACAGCTGGCCTTATGTTGGTTCAGACCCGGTTGTGTCGATGAGCCCCCAGGCATCGATGATACTGGGGGCGCCCAACACCCTTGCGGTTAGCTGTTTGCCCCTCCTCAAACCAGTTCGGTAGGTAGTCACAACTAATGACTGGGAGCACTCCACAAGCCTTGCAGTTTCAGAGATGCTCTGACCCAGTCATCTGGCCATAACAATTTGTCTCTGTTAAGTCACTCAGGCTTTTACTGCCCATTTACTGCTCATTTACCGCCCATTACTCCTGCATCCAACATGTCGACTCCGAGAAGTTATCTTAGCTTATCTAATCTACCCAGACTTTGAAATGTGCCCTTCTTTGGAGATGAATGACATTATTGTCTTTCCCTGTGAGAGGTCATAATGCTTTGGCTCATCACTGTAAATTACTGATCTTGTATGATAGCTTACAAATATAATTTGTGAGGTACGAGAATAATTTGCTGTGTTTAAGATTTCAAAGATCATCTACATTATAATGCAAAGGTGGCTGGTTAATTGAAATTGTACGTTTACTTGGCCATTTTAGCTCATTTACAACTTTGCAGCCACTTATAATATTATCCAACACCATCATTTGACCTATGGCCTAAACATAACCTAAGTCTTTACTGTAACCCCTAACCTCAGGGGACCCCTGAGTCCTGGTTGTGTTACTGGGTGAATATCAGTTTAGAGGATTGGGGACATGCTCCAGTCAAGATACAGTAATAACACTGAGTTTCAAACCTTAGAAGAAGGAAAGGCTGCCTCCATCCAATGGATGTGCCTGGAGGCCTGTGTGTTCAGCCAACTCAGTCTGATGAGATTGTACATTATGTTGCCCAGACTGCTATTGTAGACTGTCAGGAGAAATCAGACTCAAACATACCCTACAACTCTGATGCTCACTCACTACTTCAGCTCCCTCCAGGCAACATGACCTGCCTCACATCATACGAGTGAAGTCGGCTTGAGTTTTTCAACCCCAAAATACTGTACAACAAGTGTTTTAAGGGCTTAAAGTGGAAAACTAATGATGCCAGTTATAATTTAAGTCACGAAGAAACAAAATAAATTTTAGGTCCAACAATGGAATGTTTAGTTTGACAGAATTAATTTCAGTTTGAGCTGGGGTGAAACACATTAAGGCTATTAGAGATTCTCCCCATGGTGTTCCTTAAAGACAATGTTGTTCGTATGTCCTGACATCATTTATTTAGTTAGTCATTAAGGCTAATCCAGTATATGAGGGGTGGATAATCAAAGAAATAAGAAGGCTTCACAAATTCGCCGTGGTTGGGCTGTACCAAGAATGGGGAGAGAAGAAGCAATATCGTGATTCTCTCCTTTTAAGGTTACCCTACCATAACTCACTCTTGAGGCAGAAAAGCTGAAGCACCAGTCAAATATTGCCTAGGGAATTTGTTTTGATATTCAGCGAAAGCAACGAATCACAGGTTGTGTTAACACAGAAAAAAAAGATAAAGAACACAAAGCAAATTGCTCTGCTGGATATTCAGTTTCAACCTTGTCTTCACAGAATGTTTGGTCAAATTCCCCTCTCTGTGTGGTGTACCATTGTCTCTGTTCTCGCTGTGATTGGAGCCCTTGAAAACTGGGCCACTGACTACAGGGCCCATTTATCTTTTCCTTTCAAAGTAAGAAAGTTAAACTGTGTAGAACAGCCTTGTAGGCTGTGTGAAACAAACAATTTTAACCACTCATGTTCATCTTAGATCAGAAGATGTTTGTCACAGTAAGACATTCACAAGAAGCAGCTATGTAACATCACAAAAACTATTAGAACAGTGGTCTCCAAAACTTCTCAAATCATCACGACTAGCTTGCAAAACAATTCTGGAGATTCATCTAGGTTTCACTACCCATCGCCAACTGTCATGAACAAATGTAACAAGAACGCGTCAATTTTGCATATACTTGAGGGGAAAGTCCCCTCAGGGTTTATTGACACTTATGTTATCAGGTATATTGACAGACATGCTACCAGGTGTCTTGCCAGACATGTTACCAGGTATATTGACAGACATGTTACCAGGTATTTTGACAAACATAGTCAAATAATATCTCTTTGACAATAAGGGCTTTGGGCAAAGTTGAGTGGAGAGGATATATCACGTCAGGGCATGGCAAGCTTGGAAAGCCATCACCTCCACCAACTGTGATCACTGGCAAACTCGGTTGCTGGTGTGGATACCCTGTCGCTGGTGTGGGTACTTTAATTTGATATGTGACAAAATATCTGGCTCAGCAAATGGCTCACAATCTAAGAAAGGGATTTCGCTGTGTCTGTATCTTGCATTTCTTTTGTTTTGCAAAGATATAAACCAAGGGCTTTGGGAAAGGATGGGATGCCTTGAGATGACTCCTATTAAGTTCTATATAGCAGTGTGTTGGATACGAGACTAACCGCTGTTAAAACAGCCCAAAAGGTTGAATAAACATTTATTACAGTTTGTCAGTATAGATGTTAAAACAAATAACTCAAGATCCTGCATCTACAAAATCCTGATATCACTGCATATTGTCTTGTGACCAGTATCTCATCCCTGTCAGAGTGCCTTTATAAATCTATAAATTGTACCCAGCCATGTTTCTCTGCCAGGTTGTTTGCTTGCCACTGAGGTTTGACTTACATGGATGACTGATTGTCTTGTGGGGTGAGATGATCTTTATTTGGATTTTAACTTGTTCTTGTCACTGGCTTCATTCGGAACCTGCAATCAGGTACATGGTTTATTGTGTCACATTATAGTGTTTATAATTGGCCACTACAATTTTAATGTACTGCAGCTCTTGGTAACATTAAACTCTATCACTGTCCAGATCTGACCAGTCTGCACAAGGAGAAAATAATGTCCATCTTGTCCAAGATCATGTCCATCTTGACGGCTACCACAATTGTCAGACTCTAATTTCTTTCAATTAGAATATTTGAAAATAATCCTTAATGCCAGTGCTAAGTACATTGGGATGTTCCAAGTTGTTACTTGCTAACTTCTGATTCCACTGAAGTCAACGTAGTGGATATGGACATTGAATGACTGTTTCCAATTAGTTAAAAAAAAAAGATCAATCTACAAAGAACTGCGTCGAAAGCGCACCACATGGTTGGGGACAGTCTGCTGCAAAGAATGACATGTCGTTTTTGTATTTCCGTAAAGTAGAAGCCTTCCAAATCTTGACCACAAAAACACTGTATTTCATGATTTCATTTTTCTGATCTGATCAGAATCAAAACTGATCTTGGATTTTTGGATGAAGTGTTCCATCACACTCATACAGGTACCTAAAATTGACTATTTTGGTTGATATTTTATAGTTTTGAAAGAAATAATGCAGATTTTCTGCTTGTTATGTTATATTCTCATACAATAAACAACTTATAGTTGTTTTGAACCCCAGGGGATTTCCAAATGTGAAGTAAATCAGCCTACCTATGTGTTTCTTAATAAAAACAACTACATGTAAACATATGTTTTTATATTCTCTTGACACATTTTCACCAATATACTTATAGTCTTCTCAAACAATGTTATCTATTCATCCTTATTCTAGTTAAGGGTTTTGAGAATCCACAAGATAAATGACATAATTATACTATGAAGGATGACCTCCTGAGAGGTCAAAAGGTCAAGATAGTGCCTGGCGGATTTGAAATCCCAAGAAGTCCTTAGGCCAGAGATTCTCAACCCTGTCCTGGACACCCCCCTGCCCTGCATGGTTAGATCTCTCCCTGCATGGTCACACCTGATTCAAATGATCAGCTCATTATCGTCTCCTTCATGAGCTACATCAGGTATGTTAGGGCAGGGAGAGATCTTAAATATGCAGGGCAGGATGGGCCAAGTAGGGTTGAGAATCATTGCCTTAGACCTTGCATCAACTTGGAAAACTGAATGAATTTGAAAAAGTCATCAATGCACATAATTATATTTCGCAACTTGGCATATTTTATTGATTCTACAATGAATTCACAACTGAACCCAACATAAATAAAACCTTGATTCAACCTAACGTTTGTGCCAAATGGAAAGTAGGCTTGGTGACTTCTGTGGAGCAATTTGAAATCAATCAAGATTAAAATAATGTTTAGAACGAATTGTTTGTTTTGTTTATACAGATGTGACCCCTGGCCAACTTTGCTAATGACAGTATAGTACTTTCGGGTGTTCTTTGAGGTGTATTCTCATTGCCCTCTCATGCTGATATCTTTATTAATATGTTCCCTCCCCCTGTTGCCACTGGAATAAACATATCACAAGGTAACCTTGTCTCACAATGCTGTAGTAATATAGACATCATTACCTTCAAACAAGCATAACAAAGAACACACAGACTCTTTAATGGAATTGTTTCCAGGATAATTAGGGGATAACTCTTGCCTCTGGTGGCCAACGGCGTTGATTCATTGAATAACAGGAAGTGGAATGTAGTGAAAGAATGTAATAAAGCAATTTACCGGGAAGGTTTTGAAATTAGGTTGGGGGAGAGAATTTACATAGTTCCTAAATTCAATAAAAAAGGAATATCACACCCGGATTCAGGTACTTTGATCACTGTAAGTGCTATTCACAACATGTATTGAGTTGGGTGAGGTACCACGCAAGAGAGAAACAAAGCGTTAGACAATGTAACACTCCTTCGCTTTTGTTCAATTAGCTTTTCCCAGTTTCTATTGATTTTGCTTCCTTAAGATTGAGACTGATAGGCACTAAGGTAACATTCAAATTAGATTCCAGCAGAGAAGTGTGGAAAGTTTTGTGCACTAATTCCCTGGGTGACTTGTCTCTCATTTTCATCCGTCTATGTGCAGTCACTGTATAATTAATTTAGCTCTGTGTGTTTGCCTTGAGGAAACAATTTACTGTGCATTAGCTGTTTTACCCTTAAAAATAAGTTATTTTTCTGGGGTTATAAAGCTCTTTGTTTCAGATTCTGTTTTTGTGGTTCCTGTGGAAATTTATCTAAACACATTGCAGTACCAACAAAATATTTCAAGCAACCGTGGGTTGAACGGGATGCAAATGATAAATGAGACATGTTATGTAAAACTATAGATGAGTGAATCATTAATACATGCGCTAGAGGATGTATCTGTTGCCTAGTTTAATGTACTATGTTCACTTAACAGGGAAACGATATGTTGATACATAACTCTACACTGTAAAGACATTGCTGACTCAATGTGCATTTGTGAGACAACCAGCTGCAACAGGATAGTGAGTTTCCTCAGTATGTTCACACTAACTTGTACTCAAAAGAAACACCTTATACGTTAGTGTAAACTTACACTGTATTGTAATTAAACCCAAAACATTTCTGTGCATCTTATATTTCAAGAGATTCTTGAACAAAACCCACACATTGTTTGACAGAATAATGAGTTATTTTCAGACAGGGTCTTTATGATGTTGGAGTGATGCGTCACTGAGCTTTCATCCCCCTGGCAGTGGCCTGATTCTCCTGGCGCTCTATGCCAGCAGATAGACAGAAGGTGTTGGAGGCGGACACAGAGGCGGCCATGTCTGTCTGCTTCTTCCAACACACACACTTAGGCAAACAGAAATGGTTAAACATAATCATGTTTTGAAAGATTTTTGCTTTTTATTACTGGCAAGTTCATTTACATGAAAAAACTCCTTAACAAGGATCCGGAGTGGGGCAACGGTCTAAGTCGCTGTCTTGCACTAGGAGTCATTGTTGCCAGGAGTTCAAATCCTTGTTTGATTTACCGGAAAATGCTTCCAGTTTGAGTGTGCAGGATAGTAAGATTTCCAATCATTGGTCAAGACAGGTGCGAGGCCACCCCGAAGTGTCTCTTGTCATAATGATCTACGGTCTCAAACAATAAAAGGACGTTGAAACTTCAAGAAACACCTTGATTGTCATGCCCTGGCTGCGAGCCCCTGGCCATTTCAGGGCAAGACTTTTTGTGAGGCCTCTAGCCCTCTTCATGCCATTGTGGGCTCCCCAGTCAGAGCAGCTGCATTCAGTTGACTCTGATTGGGGAGCCTACTTAGGTTCATTTTCTAGCCACACCCGGTGTGGTTTATTGTTTGTTGCTTGTCTCAACGGCTCATGGTTTGTCTCTGTTTAGTTCAGTTTGTGTGACCTTGAACCCCTGGGAAAAACCTGCAAATGTGTTTTTTCCCCTGTAGTATTCTTTGATACAAAGCAGACAAAGTCATGGTTCCTGCAATGGCAAGTTGTCCAGGTCTTGATGCAGCAAAGTGTCCTCACCCCATAACACTTTCACCATGTTTTACCATTTGTCTTAATATGGAATCCTGTTTTTTTGCCAGAGACTCAGTAACAGGGACCACCCACAGCATCACACGTTTGACTAATTTGTTCATAGACATTGTTCCAGAAGAATCAACTTATTGGCAGATTTTAGATGAACACATATTTTCTTTTTAGTGCGCATTGTTACTATGCCATGATTCTCATGTGTGCCCAGTGTCTTTCTGAAGTGAAGTCAAGAACACCAACTTTAGATGAGGTGAGAGGAGCCTGCAACTCCCTGGACATTGTCCTAGGGTTCTTTGCGACTTCCTGGAAGATTTTATGCCTTGATCTTAAAGAGTTTTTGGCCGGACAATCACTCCTGGGAAGATTCACTACTGAAGATACACCTACACTTGTATTTTGAGTGTAAATTATTTGCCAAAAAAGTTTTTTCAATTTTCCAAAAACACTGTGATGAAGTTACCGTGATTTTTTTGGCCACAATAATCGTGTTGTGAAAATGTTATATTGTGACTGCCCTAATAAATAATCCAGGCTGTGTACTATCATATTTGTTTAAGATCAGTTTTGTTTTGCAAGGCTAATAAAATCAAATGTCACAAACTGAGAATCTCCATAGCTAGCTTTTTTAAATAATCTAATCGTATTTGCATCTACTCGCTGGGAAGCTTTGCTAATCTGAAATAGTGAGTCTGGTTTGTCTGCAGGCAGCCTAATCAGTTCTGCAGCCTGGTTGCATTAGCAGAATGCAGGATGATAAGACCTGCACTGCAGAGGGTAATAACATCGGTGAGGTATGGAGCTTGTTATCACATATAGTTCTATCAGCATATTAATACAAAGGAGAGACTCCTTCCCCATGCCTCCCTTCTCTACACTGGGTTTGGGATCACAGCCATCAGACAATTATCCAAAGTCAGGGGAAGGGATGATTAAGCAATTTGGTTTTTCACTTGTGTCCAAACACACACTCATAACGCAAATAGACACACTCATAACGCACATTTAGATTATTGACATAAATACACTCATGACACAAATGCGCACACTCTGATAACCCATAGCAACATGTACACAACACTCACCTACATACACGCATTCATAACACACAGAAAATCTACTAGGTTTCAGAGACAGGGCAATTTGTCATTGTTTTGGAAATCAGTACTTGTATTTGAGTGGTGGAATGGTTTATCCACTGCTAGGCAGTAATCAATTAGCATTAGTATTGAAGCTTCTTTGTTACTTTCAGCAGCAGCTTTTTAGGTCTGTCATCAACTCAATCCCTCAACCAAACCAGCAATCCCCTGAATGGCAATGTATTTATGGTAAAACATATATGTAAATATATACTTTAATTAAAATAAAGTACACCAAACATACAAATCCCTGTACAGTTTTTGCATTGACTTGTAATTGTTCAATACTATTTAGTGTTTATTATTATAGCCACCACAACTCCTTGTACAGTTCTTGAGCTACGGAGACATGTCAGGTATCAAAATGTGTGTCTCGTTTCCGATTGCGTTGCTATTGTTTTGTGGAAGCTTTTGTTGCAAAGTTTAGGAAATATAGACGTTTTTGTGGCAAAAAATATAGCCCCACTTTTCGAAGGGTAGCTAGCCACCCAGAACGTTGGTTGCCTAGCAACTTATGTTAACAAACTTTCCAGAATGATGCCATGCTAATGGCTGCCGGATCTGAAGTTTGCAAGTAATGTTAGCTAGCGACAGTACCGTTTATGCAGTGACAATGAAATGGCACTGACTTCGACCATGGGACTAACTTTTTAAAGGTAAGGCTAAAGATATTTTGCTACCTTTTTGCCAGCTATTCAGTCTTTTCTATGCGGTAGCTAGCTAACTAATAGGACATATCTTTGTTTTTGTATTTGGGAGATGGCCAGCTAAGTACCAGGAGATTAATCAGTGTTAATTTACTGCCAGTACACAGGCAGACACTGGACACAGCTTGTGCGACCCTGGTGCAAACATATTTTAAGAGTACCTTTGAATTGTACCTTTTCAATATCTTTTGATATTGGCCTGCCCCTACTGTCCAGCCTCACTCATAACTGTGGCAAATGTCATCTGATTAGCTGTTGAATTTTGCTTTGAGTTCCTTCAACACCACGCATCTGAACCTGGATTCCTCTACAGTCCCCTGTACCTTTAAATGAAGTCAAGGGTTTTGATAGGACATATATTGGACAATCATCTGGATTTCTGAGCTACAAATCATACCTTTAAAAATCAGATATTTAGGGTTTCTCTTTCATTCAGCACTGACCTGCTGAGCAAAAATACCTAACCCTGTCTAAACATTATCAGATCTTACATCAACACTTCATATAACAAGCAACACACAACACACAGGGTTTTTACTCAAATTAAAACATATGATTTTAATTTGATTTTGGTGATGCACAGAAGCATCAACATGCACAAATTGGTCTTAAAGGTTAATGGATTATTAACAATGTCTATATTAAATCTATATTATTAACAACATAAAACACTTGTATATATTAGCTTAGTATGAATCAGAAATGAACTACAAAACTCTACGGTTATTCCTACTTTGAATCCTTTAGATTGCAGACTTCTACAGTATGTGCTGTGCACTGTAACATGGGGGAGATTGATTCACCCCATCTAAATGTTATTTGAATCCTACTTGAGTCAAGCCTGGGGATGTGCTGACAAATGTATTTTTGCCATCCCTGTTTACTTTCCAATTAAAGGAAACATTAGCTCAGCCGTATGAGCAAACTGGTTGGATTCTGTTACAGTTAAATCAATTTGCAAATGCTCTTATCCACTAGCGAGTGATTTTTTTTAATGCTGTTCCCTGTTGGAATTGCATACACCACAGTGGTATTGCAAGTGCCATGCTCTTAATACATTAGCTAAAAGGGATACTTTGTTTCTCTGAACCCGCAATGACAATACATACAGTAAATAAATAAATATTGGAAATACATTATCTTTCACTTGTAAGGCAGAGCAATAGCTTACTTAAACAATGAATCAGCCTATAAACAAATGCGGAATCTTTCATATGGAAATTATTTTATAAAACACACCAGTAACCACATAGAAAAGATTACAGCTGCGATGTTGTTAATAAGCCTATTAATTAAGTACACTAAGCAGAGAATTAGCAGGGAGCTTCCTGAACTTTAGGGATGAGATTTCCTACTGTAATATTGAGGGCCCTATCTTTCAAAAGTGACATATGCTGATTACGGCTATCAAATAGTATTAAAAGAATGGGAATGAATGCAATAAGAGTCCACAATGTATTTCAACACTTTTCAACATTTCAATCCTATCTGAAAGGTGAAATAGCTCGAAAACGATGCACAGAGGATTAAGATTTATTTTATTGTGTTCAGTGCACTACGAGAGATTCACCAAGAGTTGGTAATCAAACCAGTCTTCAATAATACCACTGAATTATTGAACTATAACTTCAAAGCCGTGAGGTAATCTCTGATACATATTTATTTAAGTCATCATTTTCATGGACACATAAAGTAAACTGACATCTCAGGGTACACCTAGTGAAATGTCCAAAATACATATTTTAAGTTTGTTTGTATTGAGAAGTCTTCTGTGTGCGTGTAGTCAAAGTATTTCAATAAATAGCCCTTCACACTTTATTTTGCTTCCTAGGATACACACTCATGTTGTTGAGCTCATGCTGACCAGAGAAATGCTTATTTTCCAAAATAATTCTCTCTCCTCTCAGCATGTAATGAATTTGCAGGCATACTCCAAATATGTTTGCTTCATGTGGCCAGGATACCTGTGGAAAATGTTTCTTGATTTATTCTTGGAGAACTTAAACTTAACAGAGACGGTGTTTGGACACAAGTAAAACATTCATTTAGCAATATTCCACAGGATGGCAAAATTCCACAGGATGTTTTTTTGCAGTTGAAGGGCTGGTGCTATAAACATATAGATGAACAGAAGCCACATCTATCCATAAAATGTTTAAATTGTCTCAAGGCAAACAAACTAAAGAAAATACTCAAACATATAAAGATAAACATAACTTAACAACATTGAATGTGATTGGTTGATTTGAGGGAACTCTTTATTCAAGTCCTACTTCACTGGGCAAAAGCCCAGTCAGTCACTTCAGATGTAGTCATTCAGACAAATGGTTGTTCAGCAGCAATCAAGGCTTACATTTATCTAATTTATGTCTGCTGTTGTGTAATTCTTCATCACACTGCTGTAATTCATAAGAAGGAATTTTGATCCATTCAGATAATAGGTTGTAAAAGTTTGGTCCAACAATTGAGCATTAGCATATATCAAGTTCCCTCTGTCTCTTTGTTATTCAGCTATTGGACAAATACAGGAGCCTAAAATACTCTACCTTACTGTCTCCAACAAAACAAAATGACACTGACTGCCTTATTAGTCTTGTGTCTTAAAGAATTGTCAGATCGTCCACATGAAATTTTATTTGGAGGGTCTTGTGAATATGCACTAGCAATGAGCACTGTCAGAAACACTAAGAAAAGGGAATCATTTGCATTGTTTGCATTAACGTCAGAAAAGTTTGAAAATGTATGCATTCACTAAGTCAATCTGGATAGAGCATCAACTCAATGAGTTAAAAGTTCATGCAACATCTTATTTTTGTTGTTGTGTCGCTAGTGTTAAGCTCAGCCGTAGAATGTTCAACTAATCTGGAAATAGATTAAATAATATCCATGTCTCATTGCAAGCATGGGTCTACCATATTTTCACAATGATTTGGCTACTCAATAATGTTAGTATACCACTTTGCATAAACCAATCAGGTGTGTCAACAGTTTTGATGTTTTGATGTACAGGGGACCTAATTTCTAACAAGCTGTTGATACTCACTGCTATGTGTATTGTTGTCTTGAGCATCTGTGGAATGTGATTTTAAGAATAAATTATTGTTTTTATCTAAAGATTTAATTATCCTTGAAGAGTTGTTAAATATATTCTCCCTTTCACTATGCTCTTCCATTCATGCACCTTGGTGGGTAGAATGGGGTAGTGGCAATGCCCGCTTTCTTATTGTTTGTTTCAGGTTCACACAGAGTAGTTATACTGCTCATACAATTAAGAGAACACGTAATCATCACAGTATAACACCAAGTTAATAACACTTCAGGGATATCAATCTGTCCAGTTAGGAAAGCAAAAGCGATTGTAAATCAATGTCACATTTTTTGTGCAAATTAAAGTGACAATAGGTGCACTGGATGCAACAGCAAGACAACCCCCAAAAAGGGAATGTTTTTTCAGGTGGTGGCCATATGCAATTGCTCTCTCCTTATCCATCCTGA
>JACXGK010011731.1:0-15588 GCA_016801125.1 Novumbra hubbsi
AGGTCTGGAGGTTGTCCAGGGTCCTGATAGGGCAGGTCTGGAGGTTGTCCACAGGCCTGCTAGGGCAGGTCTGAAGGTTGTCCAGGGTCCTGATAGGGCAGGTCTGGAGGTTGTCCAGGGTCCTGATAGGGCAGGTCTGGAGGTTGTCCAGGGTCCTGATAGGGCAGGTCTGGAGGTTGTCCAGGGTCCTTATAGGGCCAGTTTGGAGGTTTCCAGGGTCCTGATAGGACAGGTCTGGAGGTTGTCCAGGGTCCTGAAAGGGATGTCTGGAGGTTATCCAGGGCTCTGATAGGGCTGTCTGGAGGTTGTCCAGTGTCTTGCAGAGACATTATCATAACTTTGCATGTAACGAGTCTTACCACACCCCCAGAGCTCTGACAGAACAGCAGGGGCACCGACAGCCCAGTACAGTGTGTGTGTGTCTTTGGGGGGGCAGTGGGGTGCAGACTGGGTTCATCAGCTCAAAGTTGGAAACACTTCTTAACACTCAGTAACACTCTTTTCCTTCCTCTTCCTGCCTGTCTCTCTCTTCCTCTTCCTATCTTTCTACCTGTCTCTCTACCTGTCTCTCTACCTGTCTCTCTACCTGTCTCTCTACCTGTCTCTCTACCTGTCTCTCGCTTTGCCTTCTTTTCTCTGGCTCCTTCTCTTCTCTTCCTCATTACCTGTCTCTAAATTACTTTTTCCTCATCTATCCTCTTCCACTCTCTCCCTTCCCCCTTTCTCTCTCTAAGTCATCAAGCCCAGACGACGTGCTGGGACCATCCAAAGATGACGGAGCTCTACCAGGCGCTGGGTAAGACAGACAATTAAAGAGTTCCCCCTGTGTGCTTTCATAACCACTTAGACCCTCACTGTCCAGATCGGCTGAGGCCTCCAGGGCCCAGCGGGGCGGTCCACTGTCACCCTGTACCTCATCATGAACCATATTTCAGACTCCCTCCGAACCCTGGACAGACCTCTCATTAACCTGTGGGACCAATTTTCCGGCTCTGTGATTGTGTTTTAATAGTGATTAAACAGCATCGGGGGCCTTTCATTAATGCGAACACACACACAAAGCGATGCTATCAGGGATGGAGAGAGCAGGCTGATTTTGCAACGTGGCCCTGGTTAATGACTCACTGATGGGGTGATAAAGGCAGGGGGATGAGGGCTAAGTCTGTCTCGCCTGGAAGGAGACGGGCGGGGGGGTGGGTTTAGGGTGTGGGCAGAAGTGGTGTTGGATGCGGAGATTCTCTCTGCTCCATGCCCCCTGAACACCTCCGTTTCTGCTTTTATTATTAGCGGATTTGAACAACATCAAGTTCTCAGCCTACCGGACGGCCATGAAGCTACGGAGGGTGCAAAAGGCTCTAAGATGTAAGTAAAGCTGGTTCATGTAACTCAGAGGTCTCCACCCCTTCCCACAGGGACCCCCAGTAACTCCATGGGTTTGATGTATTCCAGAGCTACCCCACCTGCTCTTGTCAGCTAATCATCCAGTCCTTGATGAGTGGATCAGATGTGGCTGCTCATTGCTACAACAAAACTGTGAAACGTCTTGGGGTCTGAGGAGAGGTTTTAATAGCTTGAAAATATTGATTCGGCAGCTGGGACTGCAGAGAAATTTGTGCTGGTGTTTGGTCCAACCTCTCTATAATATACCTAAACCAGCAGTGTTTTAGTTAAACCAGGTGCGTTAGTGCTTCCTTAACTCTACAAGAGTTTCTACCACTAAGGTCTTGGTGCTAATCAAAGTAATTGATTATCTAGCTCCAGCTTCTCTTCCAAGCAGATGCCTCTCTCTTCATTCGGGTCTGAGGTATTGTCATGCATGCTAATGAAGGTCATTAATTGGAACAATTGAGTTTTGAGGGGAGGTCATTAGCTTCGGCCATATGGAGTGTGGTAGAAGCACGTGAGCCCCCTTCAGGAGGACAAAACCAAGTAGCTTTATTCTCCACAGTCTCAACCTCACCGCTTCTCCTCTCCCCTCCAGCTGTGTCCTGGCTCCCCCGGACCCGGAGTCCACCCTGCAGCCATGGGAGGCCGCTCACACCCTCCTTTCACGCATCTCTCACTATTTTCCCGGCAGTCTACCACCTCTCTATTCCTATCTCTGTCTCTCCACCACAGGGAAATGGCCTGAGAAAACATGGATGAACACTGAGGATGCTACCCTCCTCCCTTCATCTCTCTCCACCTCTCTCTCTCTTTTCTCATCCTGTGCTGGTTTGCTAGCCTGTGTCGTTAGGAGAATTAATTGCCAGGCTGCCATAGCAACTATAGCGTTGCTCCATCCGTTCCTCCCTCCTTCCGCCTGTCCGATCTTTCATCGCTTCCTCCCTGCCTCCGCCTGTTCGCTCTTTCATCCCTTCTTCCCTGCCTAAGCTTGTCCGTTCCGGGGGGGGTCGCACCCAGTTCATGAGGGAGATACTTCAGGGGGTATCATACCCTAGTCATGATGAAGAAGATACTTCAGGGGGTGTCGTACCCTGGTCATGAAGAGGAAGATACATCTGGGGGTGTCATACCCTAGTCATGATGAAGAAGATACTTCAGGGGGTGTCGTACCCTGGTCATGAAGAGGAAGATACATCTGGGGGTGTCATACCCTAGTCATGATGAAAAAGATACTTCAGGGGGTGTTGTACCCTGGTCATGAAGAGGAAGATACATCTGGGGGTATCATACCCTAGTCATGATGAAGAAGATACTTCAGGGGGTGTTGTACCCTGGTCATGAAGAGGAAGATACATCTGGGGGTGTCATACCCTAGTCATGATGAAGAAGATACTTCAGGGGGTGTTGTACCCTGGTCATGAAGAGGAAGATACATCTGGGGGTATCATACCCTAGTCATGATGAAGAAGATACTTCAGGGGGTGTTGTACCCTGGTCATGAGGAGGAAGATACTTCAGGGGGTGTTGTACCCTGGTCATGATGAAGAAGATACTTCAGGGGGTGTCGTACCCTGGTCATGAAGAGGAAGATACATCTGGGGGTGTCATACCCTAGTCATGATGAAGAAGATACTTCAGGGGGTGTCGTACCCTGGTCATGAAGAGGAAGATACATCTGGGGGTATCATACCCTAGTCATGATGAAGAAGATACTTCAGGGGGTGTTGTACCCTGGTCATGAAGAGGAAGATACTTCAGGGGGTGTCATACCCTAGTCATGATGAAGAAGATACTTCAGGGGGTGTCGTACCATGGTCATGAGGAGGAATATCCTTCTTTATAACCTGTTTACTCTGTTTTTCTCTTGCAGGCTCACACTTTTGGTACCTCCCCTTCTTCCTTCCTTCACTCTGTCTGTGTCTTTTTCTGAGCCTTTTTTTAAAACCACCCGTTATATATTCTGTAATACTGTGTCTATATCTGATACAATCAGAGGACACCCTTCCATTTCCAGTGATCTGCCCAGCCCGGAAGGCCATTCAAATTAGTTTAGAGGAGCAAAATGTAATTTGGCATGATGTTTCTGCAACATCTGGTGGTGCTTAAGTGGAGTAAAAGGTGAATAAGCATTCTCTCCCTGATGGTGTGTGTGCATGCGTGCGTCTGTGGGTGTGTGTAACCCTCTAGTGGACCTGCTGACGCTGGTGAGCGTGGTGGATGTGTTCAGGGAACAGGATCTGCAGCGTGGGGAACATGTGATGGATGTTGTGGAGATGATCCACGCCCTCACCGGCCTCTACGAGAGACTGGAGGAGGAAAGGAGGGTCATGGTGATTAACATCCCCCTCTGTGTGGACATGTGCCTCAACTGGCTGCTTAACGTCTACGACAGGTATGACCGACCGCCACACGTCACTGACCTTTGACCCCGATCCCTTATCCTGAACCTTACCGGACCTCCGGTTCGGTCATGTGTCTGAACTAGATGCTCAACGTCTGCAACCGGTACAAATGTCTGCTACTGGCCTTTTTAACCTTGACCCTTGAACCAAACATGACCTCAATCAGTCTGAGTCATCGATTGGCTGCTCGATTTCCTGAACCTGCTTATTGCTTGTGGGGTTTGAAGTAAAGCAGATAGACTGATTAGTCCCATGTTTTAAAACACACACATCTACATTGTAAATGTTTCAAAACTTTGAATTCATTATGCATCAGTTTGTGTTGCACATAGTTTAATCATCTTCTAATTATTGACTGATCAGGCCGCTTTGTTGTTTACTATATTAGGTTTCACACTGAGGGGTTATTTCTCAATAAACCAAAAAACATATGCCAACTCCTAACTCACTGTGTCCACCTTTTGGCCTCTTTCAAGCATTTATCACACTCAAGGACCATCACTCTTCCCACAACAGTGCTCTGATTGGCCGAGAGCCCTCTCAGCGGGGAATCTCATTGGTGAAATGGGCTCTGTGGCTGAGAGGCAGAATCATCAGCAGGACCTCAGAGAGGCTATTGCTCAATCAAGCTGGCAGCCATCCAGCCACTGAGACCCAGCAGAAAACCTCCACTGTTTCCTTCTGATCTCCTGGTCTCTTTGTGCCAAGTACCCAGCCCTCCACAGAGAATCTGAGGCGCCTTTTCCTGCCAGAAAATAAAGATTAGAAAATGAATGGACACATTTTCTTTTAAACATAATTTATGTGTTGTATAGCTCTTAAAAAGATACTTTAGGATTTGGGCAATGAATATGTATTATGTTATACAGTTACATAATTTTGCAGATGCTCTTATCCAGCGCAACTAATTTACTAACAGTGACTAACATGATTTTTCATACTGGCCCACCGAGGGAATCAAACCCATAACCCAGGCGTTTGAAGCACCCTGCTGTACCTACTCCTCAGGACCAATGAGATTGTGGATCCATGTTTGCGTCTGTGCATCCAGTGTCAGCAGAGTTACAGGTAGTTTCATGATCCAAAGTGAGCTTGGAAAAAGCACAATGACTGGCAGTCTGTGGTATCTGCTAGAAAACAATTACTGCTGTGCCATACGAACCTCCTTTAATTACTCCCACACTTGTTTTCCGTTGCACTAGTGCGGGTTAACGGTTTACTTTTGACCACACGCCGTTTTTTCCGGGTGATTTGACTCCGGGAAAGTAGATAAAGAGTCTCGTCCCTTACTCCTGGAGTGTTAGTATTACTACCTAATGCTAGTGAGTGGAAATCTGCAATTTTGTCCTAGACACTAATGTCCTAGAATCGTTTTTTTATTGTCCCACAAACGCCAGAATGAGCTGAGCAGGCAATGGAGGGCTTTGGAATCAGTGCGCGTGTGTGTGCTTCTGTGCTGGCATCACAGTCTTTTGGTGTGCTGAAAGTGACACGTCCCACTGGGTTAGGTGCAGGGGCACATATTGAAGGTGACATGGCACACTGCTGTGTGTGTGTGTGTCCGTGACTCTCCTACCGTAGATTTCCTGGTCACAGGACACAGTGTTAACGTTCTCTCAGCCACTCTAATTGTCCTACTGGCTCCAGTGTTCTTCACAAATAAACTCCCTCTGCCTCTAATGTCATCACACAGTGTTGAAGCCTTCAGTGCCTCTCACACTGGCTATGAGTCCCTATGCCGCTAATTTCATCACACAGTGTAGACGCCTTTAGTGCCTCTCACACTGGCTATGAGTCCCTCTGACTTTAATGTTCTTGCACTGCCTCTAATCCCCGGGCTCCTGACTCCAATAGAGTCAAGAGAGCAGTGCAGCAAAGCCCCCAATTGAAGCAACGAACCACAGCATGTCACCCTGCTGACTCCCTGAGCCTTCCAGACATGCACATATGATGCAACGGATTTTGGGTCAGTCCCAAATCAGATGCCTTTTCATAGGATCGGGAAGCCATTTATTCAGCTGTGTTAAATAGATCTGGGGTTTTTTTCATTCTTTTTTTATTCACTTGTGTTTTTCACTGTTGAGTATATATTTGCTGACGTAAGTATGTTGGTTCTGGGGTATTGTTCTATTCTTTATGTGAACCTTGAGTGTGGATTCTCTGATACTCTTGTGTCTTTCTTATCTCTCTATCTCCCTTCCTCATGTTGTCCTTTTCTCTCTCTCTCTCTTTCTCACCCTTTCTTCCTGCCATGCTCTTTTCTTCCCAGCGGTCGTAATGGAAAGATGCGTGTTCTCTCATTCAAGACAGGACTGGTGAGCCTGTGCAATGCAGATGTTCAAGAGAAGTATAAATGTGAGTAAAAGACCAGCAGGCGTGGCCACTGAAGCCCTGCTCCCCCCTGGAAAAGGGTCAAAACTAAACCCGACTGATTGCAACCATTACATAAAGACAACCACTTAGTCTAATGGAGGGAATTACTTTTCAGCAAATAATGGAGAAAGGCTCTTTCTCTCTTTCCATCTGTCCATCTGTCCCTTCCTGTTCATTCCACCAAAGTGCATTAAGCAGAGGGAAAAGAGAACATGCAGCATTCTGTCTCTGGGCTCGGCCCCCTTTCGGCTTCCTTCTTCGATTATGAATTATGCTGTTTAAACTCAGGGGAAGTAGAACCATTTCACTGTGTCTTACTAACACCATTTCATAACAGCACGTGTGGAGAGCGGGTATTTCAGAATGACGTGTGTGGAGAACGGGTATTTCAGAATGGTATGTACGGAGAACGGGTATTTCAGAATGGTATGTACGGAGAACGGGTATTTCAGAATGGTGTGGGTTGAGAACGGTATTTCAGAATGACGTGTGTGGAGAACGGGTATTTCAGAACGGCGTGTGGAGAACGGGTCATGAGCAATGCGTCCACAGCGACAGACCTGGAACAGAGAGTCGTGGGGTGTGAGGTTTTAGGCACACCGTCTGTAGCTGCTCGTAAAAATGGAATGGTAACAGATTTGGAGCCTCTTTTTACGGCCAACAGAGCTGAGGCCCGACCCTGGAGGGCTGTCTGGATGGAGGCGGCCAGACATGCTAGTTGGTCTCAGTGATTGATCACACGGTGTGTGTGTGCCAGGGATACAGGCTAAAGGCCAACATGATCAGACTGCTGTTTCCCATTCAGGTGTTAATGCATGGGGGTCTGGGCCGGATGTGTGGGGGGTCTGATTGGGGCTGCTGTTTTTTCTATTGGCCTTGTGGAGCACCTCCCCCCACCTGTCAGCGTCCGTCTTCTCGGTGACGGGCGGAGTCACGACTCACGGACAACGGCCCCTTTCAGACCCTGACGAGTCAGCTAGTGCTAATGCAGGCCTTTGTTTGGAATCAGATCAGCATGACCACCTCTTCCTCCTCTCTTATTCATTATCTCTCTCCCTCTCTCGGCCCAACTCACTCTCTCATTGTCCCTCACTCTCTCTCTCGTTGTCACTCACTCCCTCTCATTGTCCCTCACTCTCTCATTGTCCATCACTCTCTCATTGTCCCTCACTCTTTCATTATCACTGTCTCTCATTGTCTCTCACTCCCTCATTATCCCTCACTCTCTCTCATTGTCCCTCACTCTCTCTCATTTTCCCTCACTCTCTCATTATCACTTACTCTCTCATTATCACTCACTCTTTCTCATAGTCCCTTACTCTCTCTCATTATCACTCTCTCTCAATCTCACTCTCTCTCCCCCCCAATCACTCTCATGTTCTCTCTCATGCTCTCTCACCTCCACTCACTCTCTCATTCTCACTCAAGTCTCTTAAAATATCCTAGATGCACAATTAGGGATGTATCACCCATCACTACTGTACAGACCGACAATATAAACGTAAGTGTTTGGACAGTGATGCTTGTTTTGTGTTTTTGTTCTCACTCGTTTTGTTGTTTTGGTTCTCACTTGTTGTGTTGTTATGGTTCTCACACGTTGTGTTGTTTGGCTCTTGCTTCTTCTGTTGTTTTGGCTCGGTACTTCACCACATTGGATTTCAAATGAAACAATGACTAAGAGGTTAAAGACGTTCGGATTGAATTTCACAGTTTTTACATCCATGAGCCGTGAACCGTGGTGGAATTACAGCTCTTTTTATTCATAGACCCCCTCTCCTGTGTTTTAGGGGACCAGTGTCACAAAATTCAAAATAAATGTTTCATATTTTGTGACACCTAGTCATCTTCAGATGCTGGGGATCTTCCCTGGTGATGCTCTGCCAGACCTGGAAAACCAACAGTCTTACAGTTTTTTGCAATTGCTTAAACACATTTCTTGAAACCTACCCATTTTCTCAAAACTCTAAACACAAAACCAACTCTTCTGTCAAAATTAGCAACAGATTTATTGTAATTGTAAATAGTAAACAGATTTTGCAATTTAAAAAGTATAATAATCACAACTTAGTTCAGTGAAAATAGAGAATGGAATACTGTAAATACAGCAAGTAATACAGTATTGAATGTCTGTATACCAGCAGTGGCACACAAATGCAATAGTTCACTATGCAAAGCCCAATGACCAAGGAAAACTAAATAAAAATCACATTACTATAGACTAGAGGTCACTAATTGGCGGACCGCGGTGTCCTATCCCGACCAGGACCTATTACCGATATATTATTGAGATTTACAGTTTTTTCTGAATTGCTAAAACACTAAACCCCATTCTCTCAACCAAATTCTCAGTGGCCTAAACCAATTTTGTAACGTACAGGGTAGCACGGTGCCGGTAGGTGGTGGTATTTTGGGGAGCACTTTTATTTTGAGCACTTTGGTTACCTCGGACATTACGCGCACATGTTTGCACTCTGTAATTTGTGTGTGTGTTTATATGTCTTTTGTTTCTGTCACCGGGTGTTGCTCATTGTGGAAACTATGCTTGAATGTAAGTGCCGGCATAGTGTTTTATCTTATGTTTTTTAGCTGCTTGTTTCAGCACATTTAATTTACTCTGTTTACAGTTTGTGTTCTTTTGTTTTTGTAAATAAATTCACGTATTACTTAAAATGTCTGCAAATGGTTCTAAACTCACCACACCCGTGACAAATTTGTCCAATCACTCACACTTTTGGCAAAACCTTAAACACAATCTGGTAGTTTGACACCATTTCCAAATTCATTCACTCTGTTTGCAAAACTCTAAACACATTTCACATTGACTAAATCACATTTCACACTGATTTCACAATGGTAAACACAAGTGGCAAAAGTTAAACACAACTAAAACACGGTTGTCATTGTTGAATCACAATGACTCAAAATAGTTCAGACTTGTTTCGAGTGATGTGATTAAACCAATTGTAGAGAATATAACTCAGTTCAGAGTACTCAGGTGGCACAGGTCGGAGGCAGAGCAGGAAGATTGAAGCTCTCATTGACTTTGATTATGCAGTTGGGTCAATGTTTCCGTATATTGTAATGTTATTGCTGATTGCTGTTACTGCTGGGCTGATTCTCCATTTTTTAATTTTGCTTGCAATAAAAAAGTTTAATAATCACAACGTGTTCAGTGAAAATATTAAATACCATAAATACAGCAAGTAAATAAAGTATTGAATGTCTGTATAAATAGAATAGAAATGTGATTTAGTGACTGAGAAGTGAGTTTAAAGTTTTGCGAACAGAGTAAATGCAATTTGTAAATGGTATCTAACTACCAGAATTGGTTTAAGTTTTGCCAAAGAGTGAAATTTTCAAAAAATTAGTTTAGACTACTGAAAATGTGGTTCAGAGAATGGGGTTTAGTGTTTTAGCAATTCAGAAAACCTGTAACAAGTAAACTTTTCTTCATCTAAGCCATTAGTTGGCAAAGTCAATGCCAGAGAAATCCAAGTTAAGTTCTTATTCTTTTGGGGTTATTCATTGTTTGTGGAAGTTGTGGGATACACAAGTTAATAAAGATACTTGCTAAAGAGGTTTTCAGCCACTTTCAGAAGATTGGCAGGGACTGTGCTGTCTTGGCTTTGAGGGGAAGTTTATTCGTTGCAATACCGATTGGTAGTTTTGGACATCAATGAGATTAGGAGTTGGTTTCTTGAGTCTGGGGGCGACACAAGGTGACTTGAACTTAGAGGAAACACAGCCAGTAGATAGGAAGGGGTTGATGAGGAAAGTCAGGTAAAGTAAAACATCTACAGAGATGGTCTGGAAAGGAGAAGAAGTGATAGGGTCAAGAGGATAGGTTATCGGATGCCCAGACACTACTAGACACAGGACTTCATCTGAAGAGAGGGGAGAGAAAAAGGTCAAGAAACAATGTAATTCACTGACAGTGGGGCCAGCAGCATGAACAGGTTGAGTGAAAGAAAAGTAAATCTTGTCCACCTTCAATTCAAAATGGTTGGCAAGGTCGCCCCAGAGGGAAGAAGGAGGTGGAGGACAGGGAGTATTTAGGAAAGTGGAAATGTGGCAAAGAGTTTCCTGTGGTGGCAGATGCTTGAAATTTAGAGTGATAGAAAGTGGCTTTAGCAGCAGAAACAGCGGAAGAGAAGGTAGAGAGAAGCAAGAGAAAGGATGACAGATCCTCTGGAAGTTTTGTTTTCTTCCACTTTCGCTCGCCAGCCTGCAGCCCGGTTCTGTTAGCTCTCAGTGAGTCAGTCATCCATGGAGTGGGAGGGGAAAGCCGCGCTTGAAGGGATAGAGGTGGTTGAAAGAGGTGGAAAGAGAGGAGAGAAGGGTTGAGGAGACAGACTCAGGAGACAGGAGGGGAAAAGGTGCTGGCAGAAGGGAGAGATAATAAAATAGAAGAGGAGAGAGTAGAGGGAGAGAGGGAACAAAGATTGCGACGACTATCTGAATAGGAGTTGAGTTAGCAGGGATAAAAGACAGAGTTAGAATGAGACAAAGTAGCAGTCAGAGACCTGGAGTGGAGTTACTGGGTTACAGAATCTTGTGAGGATAGGATCAAGCACATTGCCTGCCTTGTGGGTGGGAGGGGACTGGGAGAGGCTAGATGACAAGAATGTTAAGTTCTAGTGGGTTAGTGCTAGTGACATCATGGAATTAAATGAGGATATGGAAATGGGGGAAGTGGAAAGAGAGAGAATCTCCCCTTTGGAGAGAGAAGAATATCTGGACCACCGCCTCGTAGACCAGATGTTTTATTAAGAATGAGTAATCTGCTGTAACAGCTTCGACAGGTCAACAAACACAGCATTGCAACTTCATTATCTGAAATATGTTAGAAATCCAATTTTCTGATAAAACAGAATGTAACTGTTCATTTATCAATGACTCCAAGACTTTTGCAAGGGACGATAATCTCATTGTTATGAAGGATACTAGTCTCAAACTTTATGCAGTGGGAACACATTAGGGGTTCTCCAGACTTTAGGGATTACCCCCCAAAACAATGTTAGATTTAATACAGTAATGTCCAAAAATTAGGATACCCCATGAAATATTTTTGTATTTTTTAAGAAATATGAATAAGACATTTCCTATAACTCTCTCTGACATCAACTGGGAGAATGTTTCCCACTTTTCGATGCAGATGTTTTCAGCTGTGTGGTGTTTCAGGGGTTTCTTGCATGCAGAGCCCATTTTAATTCACCCCACAGCATCTCAATAGGATTGAGATCAGTCTTTGACTTTCCAAAACTCTCTATTTATTTGTTTTGAGACATTTATTCCTCTGTCATTTATTCCACTGTCATTTGGAGTAGTTATGTTTTTTCAAGATCATCTCCTGCAATAAAGTGATCAGTAATGGGTGCAGTGCCCAACACCATCTGTTGTTGCAGGGATAAGTAATGGGGACAGTGCTCAACACCATCTGTTGTGGCAGGGATCAGTAATGGGTATAGTGCCCAACACCATCTGTTGTGGCATGGATCAGTAATGGGTATAGTGCCCAACACCATCTGTTGTGGCAAGGATCAGTAATGGGTACAGTGCCCAACACTATATGTTGTGGCAGGGATCAGTAATGGGTACAGTGCCCAACACCATCTGTTGTGGCAGGGATAAGTAATGGGTACAGTGCCCAACACCATCTGTTGTGGTTGTGTGGTGGAGGCACTGTGCTTCAGGGTTTTTACAGTTCCACAGAATATGGAAGGAAGCCCACTACAGGTAAACAGGTATACAGTATAGCGTGTTGACCTAGTAGTCCCAAAAAATAAATAAAGCTAACATTCTGTTCTTTGATCATCATAAAAAAACGACCTGAACTACAGAGTCAAAACAACCTGCCACTGTCCAAATACTTACATATAATACCTACTGAACACCTGTAAACAACCCATCAAATGAATAGGCTGACACACTGTATTAACAATCTTGCGCACACACACACATTTTATTAACCCTTTGTGTTTTGTCAGACCTGTTCAGACAGGTTTCAGGTCCCGGAGGTCTGACCGACCAGCGCCACCTCAGTCTGCTGCTGCATGAGGCGATCCAGATACCGCGTCAGCTGGGGGAGGTGGCTGCCTTTGGAGGAAGCAACGTGGAGCCCAGTGTACGCAGCTGCTTCCGCATGGTGAGACATCCTCAGCAAACAGGCACCCACATAATACCACATGCACATACACGATACACATACAACATACACACAATGCATATTTAGCACACATACAACACAAACACAATACACACTTTACACACATCAAAGAATCGCTCATCACCTGGCTGATCCCTATGGTGAAGCATGGTGGTGGAAGCATCATGCTATGGGGATGTTTCTTGGCGGAAGGGACCGGGAAACTGGTCCTTAAATATAACCTGATCCAGACCACATAGGATCTCTGACTTGGGAGAAGATCTTTCAGCATAACATTAACCCGAAACACACAGCCAGGTCAAACGCTGGAGTGGCTAGGGGACGAGTGTGTGAATATCCTTAAGTGTCCAAGCCAGTTTGCAGACTTGAACCCTTTTGAAAATCTTTGGTGAGAACTGAAATTTGCAGTTCACCTACTTACCCCATCCAGTGTAACTGCGCTTGCGAGTTCTACATTTAAGAATGGGATAAACTCCCCAAATCCAAGTGTTTTAAACTGGAAGAGGCAAACCCTAGAAAACTGGAAGCTGCTAAAGGCGCTTCTACAAAGTACTGATTAAAGGGTCTTAAATAAAGGCACTGTATATTAAGGATTCTATGGTAACAGGCAAATTCAATGTGTTTCAATTAATTCCTTCAGGGGAAATTGCACAGATACATACAGTATGCTCCATGTTATATTACATGCAATGTTGATGCAACAAGATTCCAACATTACCAGGCATAAGACATAACACACTTCAGTGACTTTTGCAATGCATCGTATCTGCCACACGAAGCATTAAAAATGTCCTTACAATCTGGTGGTGTTTATGATGCAATTTCAAAGTTTTTGTGAAATCCTATGTTAACCACTGTGGTCTGTGAACATGTTTCTAAGGATTTTATCAGCATTCATTTGGATGGTGAAGAACTGTACTTGATTCTTTTCTTCCATTCCCCTGTTGTTGTCGGGGGAGGTGTTATTTAAATTCTCACATATGGGGGTTCAGGTTTATGGAAATCCGCCTCATCAGCTCGGGGGAAAACGTATTTATATATTTGGGACAAGCAAGGAACATGTTTTTGGGAAGTGGCCTTTTTAAAACCTTTTGAAAACTCATCATTTTCCTTGTTTCTACAGGCATTCCTTAATTAAAATCTCTCTCTGGTCCCAATCTACGCTTCTGATATCAGCTACGGGTGATTAAAACCCAACCATTTGCACTGTGCCAAGCCTTTTATCAGCTGATTAAATTATCAGTGGCAAAAGAGAAAATGTATCACAATTGGCCATGAAGAGTGAGGTGATGTGAGGTGATGACACATTCGCTCACCTCAGGGGGGTGAGACTTCTCAGTTGGGGTGATGGTGGAACAGATGGGCTGCATGGATGAGAGGGAGGAGGTACGCTACAGTAGGGAGTGCTGTGCTGGGGTGCCCCGGGTAGTCAGGATGTTTCTAAAGACCGCATGTGATGGGCTGGAGAGTCCGAGTTGTGTGTGTGTGTTGTGTCGTAGCTTTAAGTAGTCACTATCAATTTGTAACAGTTGAACTGTGGGCAGTCAATGTGTTTAACTAGGATTTTATGTGGCCAGAGTAATGAATGTGTCCATTGGACTGTGCTTAGTGCACTCAGTGAATTGAAACATTTGTCCTCCCAATCAGAGGCGACTGTTGAGCCATGGAGCAGAAAGGAGGGTCTCCTGGAGAGGGGACACATTCCTCTGGAGATGCTCACACTGCAGCACACCTACCAGGCTGAGACACACAGTTATTATGCTACTTTGACTGGGCCGGGACGAGGCTCAGGGGAAATCATCCTTTTATTGTTTCTCTGATGCAAACTTAATGAGAATTTAAGACATTACGGATTGTCTGCGCTCTGTGAATCTGTCCTTGACTTGCCCAAATTCCACTTCTTTGCTTGTCTCTGGAATGGGGAAAGTCTTTGGAATATTAGAACTGACATTCAACTTCTCTGCTTGTCTCTGGAATGGGGAGGTCTTTGGAATATTAGAACTGACTTCCATTTATCTGCTTATCTCTGGAATGGGGAAGGTCTTTGGAATATTAGAAGTGACTTCAACTTCTCTGCTTGACTCTGGAATGGGGAAGGTCTTTGGAATATTAGAACTGACTTCCACTTCTCTGCTTGACTCTGGAATGGGGAAGGTCTTTTGAATATTAGAACTGACTTCCACTTCTCTGATTATCTTTGGAATGGGGAAGGTCTATTGAATATTAGAACTGACTTCCTCTTCTCTGCTTGTCTCTGGAATGGGAAAGGTATTTGGAATATTATAACTGACTTCTACTTCTCTGCTTGTCTCTGGAATGGAGAAGGTCTTTGGAATATTATAACTGACTTCCACTTCTCTGATTATCTTTGGAATATTGAAGGTCTTTTGAATATTAGAACTGACTTCCACTTCTCTGCTTGTCTCCGGAATGGGAAAGGTCTTTGGAATATTATAACTGACTTCCACTTCTCTGCTTGTCTCTGGAATGGGAAAGGTCTTTGGAATATTATAACTGACTTCCACTTCACTGCTTGTCTCTGGAATGGAGAAGGTATTTGGAATATTACAACTGACTTCCACTTCTCTGCTTGTCTCTGGAATGGGGAAGGTCTTTGGAATATTAGAACTGACTTCCACTTCCCTGCTTGTCTCTGGAATGAAGAAAGTCTTTGGAAGATTAGAACTGGCTTCCACTTCTCTGCTTGTCTCTGGAATGGAGAAGCTCTTTGGAATATTAGAACTGACTTCCATTTCTCTGCTTATCTCTGGAATGGGGAAGGTCTTTGGAATGTTAGAACTGACTTCCACTTCTCTGCTTGTCTCTGGAATGGGGAAGGTCTTTGGAACATTAGAACTGACTTCCATTTCTCTGCTTATCTCTGGAATGGAGAAGGTCTTTGGAATGTTAGAACTGACTTCCACTTCTCTGCTTGTCTCTGGAATGGGGAAGGTCTTTGGAACATTAGAACTGACTTCCATTTCTCTGATTATCTTTGGAATGGGGAAGGTCTTTGGAATATTATAACTGAATTCCACTTCTCTGCTTGTCTCTGGAATGGGAAAGGTCTTTGGAATATTATAACTGACTTCCACTTCTCTGTACTTGTCTCCCAACCCTACCCCTCCGGTGTATCCTCCCAACCCTACCCCTCCGGTGTATCCTCCCAACCCTAACCCCCCCGGTGTATCCACCCAACCGTACCCCTCCGGTGTATCCTCCCAACCCTACCCCTCCGGTGTATCCTCCCAACCCTAACCC
>JACXGK010011732.1:0-15511 GCA_016801125.1 Novumbra hubbsi
GGGGAGTGGAGAGATTAGAGATGGGGGGGGGATAAGAAGAAGAGGGTATAAATGACCAGGGAATTAATATCCCAGATTATCAGTCGATAAGATCATTTGAAGAAGTGCTGATTTATCTAAATATCTCAATGAACATTCTAACTAGCAGACATTCCCCATTGCTCAGTGGGAGTCAAGCTGTGTCAATAATGGGCCAGAACTATCGAGATACAAAGACTACATTCACAGAATCAGTACATTCACAGATTCTTCGACTCACTACATTAACAGATCTTCTACGTTCACATATTAACAGACTCATACATTCCCAGACTAACTACAGTTAGTCCGGTATCGGGGTCAGCACAGACATGTGACAGAGTGTATAACCTAACCTGATGTTATTGGTGAGTCCGGTATCCGGGTCCACAGCACTGACATGTGACAGAGTGTATAACCTAACCTGATGTTATTGATGAGCCCGGTATCGGGGTCCACAGCACTGACATGTGACAGAGTGTATAACCTAACCTGATGTTATTGGTGAGTCCGGTATCGGGGTCCACAGCACAGACATGTGACAGAGTGTATAACCTAACCTGATGTTATTGGTGAGTCCGGTATCCGGGTCCACAGCACTGACATGTGACAGAGTGTATAACCTAACCTGATGTTATTGGTGAGTCCGGTATCGGGGTCCACAGCACTGACACGTCCCACGGTGCAGGCAGGGGGGCAGTTCTCAGACACGTCCATACGGTAGCGAGCCCGGGAGAAGCGGGGAGGCTCGTCCGCATCCAGCACGGCCACCCGGATGGAAGCGCGGTCCTTAAAAGGCCCCCGGCGGAGGAAACGAGGGTCAACCATGGGGTTCAGCACCTCCACGGAGAAGGAGTAGGAGCTTCGACTCTCATAGTCAACAGCCTGCAGGAGGGAGAGATGGGTGAAAACACACACACACACAAGATACGTGTACCCATAACACAGCAGATGCATGGGGAGAGACAGAGGGAATCAACAAGGGAGATAGCAGAGTGATGGAGTGAGAGAAACGGGGAAAACGTGCTGGGTTACAGTAGATGTGGGGGAGAAAGAAAGATGGTTTACAGTCGATGTCTGTATCTTTGGCTTTGTAGTGGAAAACGGCCAAGGAGTATTTAAAAGCTGTAAGGGTTTCCTGCAACACAGCTCCAGTCAAATCACACTGGTGTCTGCTGAGAAGTTATGAGCTGGGTGCTGGGTGCTTCGTTGAGTCAGTCTGTTTGTACGTCTGTCTGTCTGTTGACTGTGGTACCTCCTAGCAGCAGGGATGCTGTAGTCTGAAGGAACGAGCCTGTCTCTAAGAAAAATGATTGCAGTTGCGGGCATCTAGATCAAAACTGCTTTTCCAGGGATTTCAACATTGCATAGGCTATCTCAGTCCTATATTGGATGTCAGGATAATTGGAAGAAAGATACGTGTTGGACCGGACTAGGGACAAGACTGGTTAGATATGACCAATATTCAACACACGATTCGGGAGGGGAAAGAAATGACTTTGAAGGTCCCTCATGGAGGAAAATATTGATATTTTGCTACTCTTTCTGATCTCTCTGCCTTTTCATTTTCTCACAGAACTGCATTCTCTTCAAACACATCTGTAATCTGAACAGCGCGAGAGATTGATTAAAAATTATGCAGTATGGAAAGGGGAATTGAAGGGCATGGATATCGAAATATAGGCAATACAGGAACATATGCAAGAGAAGGGTGAGACGTCAGGGAGAAAGAGTGAGGGAAGGGCGGGAGGAGGGGGGGGTCTCTTACAGGATCCCATTAGAGGAGGAGAGAGACAATCTGTCTGAGGAGGAGAGATGTCACTTACACTGTGAGCACACACTCATCACTCCCCTCTCCCTCCCCCTCTCTCCCAGACACTCTATCACGCTCCCCAATCCCCGCCCAGTGCGCAGAGGTCCATCCCTGACATCCAGAACACACACTCATCTCTCTCCCTCCCTCACGCTTACAGAAAGCACTTATCACAACAACCACCTCCTTCTCACTTCCGCCTGCGCCTCCCTGTCAATCCTCCCCTCTCTCAGCACAACCGTGTCCTGTCCTGAACTCACACTCTTTTTGACAGTGCAGATTCCTTCTCTAAAACCGCTGTCTTTCTTAACGGGTGAAGCTAACTAACCAACCAGTATGGTACCACAGTCATATAGTCATACATCAAATATGGCTGGTGATCACACAGGATGTATTGTGTGTTGGTGTGTGTGAGTTTATGTGTTGGTGTTTATCTGTGTTTGTGTGTGACCAGGCAGAATAGGACGCAATCAGCTAAGCTTTAAATTATCTGAATCCAAGCACCTTGCATCCAGTCTAAAGTAAGGTCTACAGTACCAGTCAACAATACCAGTCTACAGTACCAGTCAACAATACCAGTCTATGGTACCAGTCAACAATACCAGTCTACGGTACCAGTCAACAATACCAGTCTACAGTACCAGTCAACAATACCAGTCCACGGTACCAGTCTACAGTACCAGTCTACGGTACCAGTCAACAATACCAGTCTACAGTACCAGTCAACAATACCAGTCTACAGTACCAGTCTACAGTACCAGTCAACAATACCAGTCAACAGTACCAGTCTACGGTACCAGTCTACAGTACCAGTCTACGGTGCCAGTCAACGATACCAGTCAACAATACCAGTCTACGGTACCAGTCAACAATACCAGTCTACAGTGCCAGTCTACAGTGCCAGTCTACAGTACCAGTCAACAATACCAGTCTACGGTACCAGTCTACGGTACCAGTCTACGGTGCCAGTCAACGGTACCAGTCAACGGTACCAGTCAACAATACCAGTCTACGGTACCAGTCAACAGTACCATTCAACAATACCTGTCTACAGTGCCAGTCTACAGTACCAGTCAACAATACCAGTCTACGGTACCAGCATACAGTACCAGTCAACAATACCAGTCTATGGTACCAGTATACAGTACCAGTCAACAGTACCAGTATTTGTAGCCTCAGTATCCATTCCACGGTAGAGGAGAACGTGAAGCCAAATCGGTTCTCTCTTCTAGGGCTTGGTGCAGTTCACAGGCCTCCCTGTCCTGCTGGCCTAACCCGTGTGAGGCCTGACTCAATACTCAACGTTACATCAGGAGGAGGTCTTTGCCTTCTCCTCCTCTCGCTCACCCTCTCCTCCTATCTCTCACCGTCTCCCCCCTCTCTCACCCTCCTTCTCTTTCTCACCCTTTCCTCCTCTCTTTCTCACCTCCTATCTCTCACCCTCTTCTCCTCTCTCTCTAACCCTCTTCTCCTCTCTCTCTCACCCTTTCCTCCTCTCTCTCACCCTCTTCTCCTCTCTCTCACCCCCTCCTCCTCTTTCTGTCTCCCTCTCCTCCTCCCACTCTGCTCTATTGCCCTTCCCATGTTTTATTCTCTCTCCTTACTCTCCATCCCATCTCTCATTCTTTTCCTCCCTCCCTTTTCCTTCCTTTTAGGAGATTAGCACAATCTCTCTTTTCAGTGGAAAAACAAACACAGATAATCCTTGGAACGCAGCTAGCGGGTGACCGTGGATTAGCCAGCCGTTTAAAGTGACAGCATATGGAAATAATGGCTAACCAATGGAATCAAAGTGTGCCCAGGTGGAATCACAAGCACAGAAATAGGAGCCTCATACAGCTCATAGCTTCAAAAAAGCATACGTTTAGTGGCGTCTCTGACTCGAGATATTGATGGAAGGTGTTACTAATTGTCCTTTAGGATGTAGCTAATATTTTCCATTCAACTCTTAATGTAGTTCAGCACACCGCTGTGAGTCACAGGCCTGCGTAGCCAGCAGCTGTGTAGTCAACCCACTTTGGAATAGACTCTCCGCCTTACCTGAGGCACTTTATGTAGATGGATAGGTATACGCAGTATGGTAATAACTCCACCTTGTCCTCTGACAGGCTTGGTTACACACTCCTAAAAGTGCCTTGGGGCTAGAAGCTCTAAAGGTCTGTTTAGTATTCATGTCCCGACTTCCAGAGCCTCCCTCCCCCCAGCCCTACAGTAGGCCTATCGCATGCCAGGTGAGGATAACGTGTCAATTAACCGGCTCACAGTACATGACAGCCACCAGGTGGCAGCATTGCAGAGCCTTAATAAGGAAACCGTGTTATTTACAATGAAGAAGCCTTATTGTAAACTTGAGAATAAGTTGATTTGATACCTCAGTTCATGTTGACCCAGTCGACCTAAAGTTAGTGCTAATACAAAGAGAGTGGGAATGGTTACATTTAAGCCCTGAGAGATTGTAAACCTGAAAGTATTTCCCAATTCCAAGCACATTCATTTTTTTGTTCTTCAGCTTTCTGTTTTCAGCATTTAGGCCGGTGTGCACAGGGACAAGATCTCATCTAAAACCACAGCCCTCAGAAAACCCCATTTAAAAACCTCTTCTCCCGGCGTGCTCATATAAGCCTATAAATGAATAGTTGTGTGTGTTTAAATCCCCAGCCACCGTTTAGAGGTTGAATTAGAGTGACCTGAGCCTAGTCGGTTTAGACAGAGAATCACAACAGTGAGTCAGACTGTGGCGAAAAACAGCTAGTACTCTACAAAATGGCCCCCGAGGAAAGAGGAGAGGTGGCGGATGAGTTAGGAGGTGACAGAGGGGAGGAAGACGGAGGTGGAGAATAATGGAGAGAAGGGGGCTATTGCCCTGTTCTCACGACTTCACCCAGACTGACTGGTGGTGTTAATTGCCCGGCCTCCCCTTCGCTGCATCACCTCCGCAAACCATCCTCCACCTTGCTGGCTCCCTCTGACACTCACACACTGCTTCTCCATCTCTCCCTTTCTTCCTCCCTCCCTGTGTCTCTCCTTCTCTCCTCCAGCCTGCCCCCTCCCTGTCATCCATCAGCGCTGACCCTCAGTCCTTCGGAAAGGCGCCACGTTTTTTTCCCCCCTTTTTTAAACAAATGACTGTGTTCCTTCACAGGTTTTTAGTCATTCCACTGAGTGTCAACCGGGAGGGATCCAAGGCCAACAGCGTGAGTGTGTGCCTGTGTGTGTGTGTGTGTGCCTTCGTGCCTGTTCCTGTGTGGCTGTATGTGTGTCTGTAAGTCTCAGATCAATGGTATAGATGGGGGCCCACGGCTGTGTGTGAGGGCCACTGAGGTTGGTCCCTGTGCCGGTGGGAGCAGAAAGTGTTCCAGCAGGAAATCTTTTCCTCTTAAGGGCAAAAAGATAAATCTCCTACCACAAAATCCTTCGTAGCTTTGTTTTGTTGTTTGCATTTTCACTACAGCTGTCAGACCAGTGGCCACAAACAGTGGGTCCGTCACTACACACACACACTTCGACATGCGTTACACACGCGTGTCAACAAGACAATTTGACTGCGGGGGGGGGAGAGAGCGGAGGGGAAGCATAGTGCTAATTGTATGCTTTTTAAAATTGTATTAGTGGAATCATTGGTACACCGTCAGCGATTTAGGCGTGGATTCCCTAATAGGCTGAATCTCTTTAACATCCTATCCTCTCAGTGATTCAGCCTCCTACGCAGTGACACCTGTCATTCTTACCAGCCAGTCTCAATGACAACCGCACATTCTGAGAGCCAGTGGTGAGAACGGTGCAAAGGACATCCCCAAAAGTATCCTGAAAAGTTCTGTGTTTAGTCCCCCCCCCCCCAATTCATTTCTGTGCGAGGAAAGAGGTGATGAGACAAAGCTCCGTATTGGAACTGTAATTGTGGGTTTAGTCTGACGTCCTCGGTGCAACGGAATCAGCATCCGAGGGGAGCGAGTAGAGGGAGGAGAGAAGAGGAGTGTGTTTGTTTACATGTCATTTCTCTAGTCACTGAGCACACTGTGAGTATATCACGTCTATCTCCCTCTGCACACTGCTGCTTACTCATTCTCTGTGTTGGTGCTCCCTACCTCTCTCTCTCCCTCATCTCCCTTTCTCCTTTCTCTCTCTCTCCTCTCTCCTCAACCTCTCTCTCTCCTCTCTTTAACACTGGAGCTTTTTTTCACCTCAAACAAACCCCTTTTTTCAGCCTGCCAGTCTCCCTTTGGATGTGTTTTTCTGCCTCATTGTGTTTCTTAGTTTTCTTTTTCTCTGTCACCCCTCTCTGTCTCACACACACACACACACACACACACACACACACACACGCTATCTTTCCGCTGTATTGGCTCCGACTGCCTAGCTAATTTCCCTCCATGCTGTCCCTGCTTTCACTCTCACCTCAACTCCTCCCTCACCCCCTTTCCATCTCACCTCCTCTCAGTCGCACTTCCTCTCTCTCTCCTCTCTCTCTTAATCTTATCTAGTAACACATCCCAGACCTGGAAACCTCCAAAAACCACACCTCCGGCCAAGGCTTTTTTAACACATCTCTCAAACCCCGGAGGGGCTGTCACAGTGAAAAACACACAAACATGCACACAAACTGACACCTACAGTAAATACACACACGCACGCACAAATGCATAAACACACACACACACACACAACCACACACCCTGGATGACCATCAGATTATATAAAAGAGCAGGATATATTTTTACCACTCAGACACAGTCCGCCCTTTCAAAAATCTCATTTAGATTCAGAAAGCATATTTCAGGCATGTCTCTGAGGTGTTGGTGTTGCCGCTATTGATGTCTGTCAACTTCTACAACACACGTGACAGGCCGACTCACAGGGGAGTAATTGCATGTAAGACACATACTCACACACACACAAAGACCCAGACATGCCCATACAGTACACAAACGCAGAGACCCAAACACACACTCGCGTACACACACAGGCGTACGCAGACACACACAATACCCAGCTCTCATCTCCAATCACACGTCTTCATTAGTCGAGCCGCTCGTGTGATAACACAGGGTGACAGTCTGCTCGGGGGGGAATCATCTTGAATCAGGCAGCTTCAAGGCAAATGAGCCGATTCAACAAGCACACACGGATATGGCCTTCCGACACACAGAGACTTGGTTCATCCATCCAGGAGAACGGGCCAAACCCACCTCTCTCATCGGCTTCCCTTCATCACATGGTCCATTACTCCACCCTGTTGAGCCCTTCCTGGTTCCCTCTCGGCTGACACCCAACATGTTCCCCCTGCTCTTGCACTCATCCGTCTTCCCTCTCACCTTGTTTAGTGTGATCACAGCTTCTTGGTTTGTTCCGCTGATGTTGAAAGTGTCCCCAGTCTCCCCCTCCAGAATAGTATATTCCAGCTTGGCATTGTCACCCAGGTCGGCATCTGTTGCCGAGATACGGCCCACCTCTGCGCCCAGAACAGCCAACTCAGACACAGAAAATGACCACATACCTGGAAGTGGGAAGAGAAAGTTGGCATGTTACAGGTACTGAAGCCAGGGAGAGAGACATGTTACAGGTACTGAAGCAGGGAGACAGACATGTTACAGGTACTGAAGCAGGGAGAGGGACATGTTACAGGTACTGAAGTCAGGAAGAGAGATGTTACAGGTACTGAAGCAGGGAGAGGAACATGTTACAGGTACTGAAACAGAGAGAGAGACATGTTACAGGAACTCAAGCAGGGAGAAAGACATGTTACAGGTACAGAAGCAAGGAGAGGGACATGTTACAGGTACTAAAGCAAAGAGAGGAACATGTTAAAGGTACTGGACAGAGAGAGGAACATGTTACAGGTACTGAAGCAGGGAGAGGGATATGTTACAGGTACTGAAGCAGGGAGAGGAACATGTTACAGGTACTGAAGCAGAGAGAGGAACATGTTACAGGTACTGAAGCAAGGAGAGGAAAATGTTACAGCTACTGAAGCAGAGAGAGGAACATGTTACAGGTACTGAAGCAGAGAGAGGAACATGTTACAGGTACTGAAGCAGGGAGAGGGATATGTCACAGGTACTGAAGCAGGGAAAGAGACATGTTACAGGTACTGAAGCAGGGAGAGAGACATGTTACAGGTACTGAGGCCAGGGAGAAGAACATGTTACAGGTACTGAAATAGGGAGAGAGACTTGTTACAGGTACTGAAGCAAGGAGAGGGACATGTTACAGGTACTGAAGCCAGGAGAGGGACATGTTACAGGTACTGAAGCAAGGAGAGGGACATGTTACAGGTACTGAAGCAAGGAGAGGGACATGTTACAGGTACTGATACAGGGAGAGGGACATGTTACATGTTACAGGTACTGATACAGGGAGAGGGACATGTTACATGTTACAGGTTACAGGTACTGAAACAACCCTTTATTCTTGGTCTATGTTGTAGTGTTTGGTTAGAAGAGATAAAGACAACAACAAATGTCAAGCACCGTGGCTGTGTGTCTCCTGCTGTTATGTCATCTCTGCTAACAAGCTTGATTAATAATCAAGGACAGATAAAAGGTCTGTGGTTCCTCTTCACTCAGTCATGTTTAAACATGCAGGGGGACTTTATCCTTTAGTGCTCTTCACATTAAATCACCACATTAACAGGCCCTTCTGCTGGAGCTGCAGTTTATATGGAAGTGGAAGACAGTCCTCGCATGACTCAGTGTTTCTGACGGAGCACAGGGAAGAGAGCACAGGGAAGAGAGCACAGGGAAGAGAGCACAGGGAAGAGAGCACAGGGATGAGAGCACAGAGCTGATCGGTAGTAAGCTACAGTAATCAGTCGCAGGGCTGTATTTTTGGCACAGTTCACGCTTCACTTCTTTTCAGCGTCTACAACACACAGACAAGATTGAGGCAGGTGGGGAGAAAGAAACATATCTGGTTTTGCCCTACATGTACAAAACTGACATGGCCATACAGGAGAGAAGATATAACTGGCTGGGGAAATAAGATAACCACTGGGGCTCAGACAGAACAACATCATACGCAACGTTTTAAAATGACAGACAACACTTCACGGACAACAAAATAAAAAATTGGGAAAGAATAGTTAATATACGCCCACATCCGAAACAGACAAATCTCAAATAAAAACAAGGTTATCCTTTGAGAAAAAGAAAATATCAAAATGAATCAATGCAGTTGATACACAGGGGTAATTACGGAACAAAATACATTTCACTATCCCTTTTACATGAGAAAAACACCATTGTTGTGCCATAGGTTAGACATACCTGTTAAGCCCCTGTACCCTTTAAGCCCACTACCATCATTGGATTGAAATCAAAGAGAAAATCTAGAAATCTGAAGTTCAGTGTATCTACCAATATACATTACTATGCTTGTTACATCAATCTACATTTTTGTTTTCAGATATGCCCTTATTAAGTTATGGAAGTATGCTACTACTTCCTGCTGGAGAATTTAGAAGTGTTGGTGTATAGAACACCTCTAGATAATCACATTCTTCATTTGTATGTGTAAATACTCATATTTAAAGTTTAAGTAGGAGATTAACGTTATTATTAACGGGAATATTACAATTAAACAACTGAACAGATTAGCAAACTCTCATGCCCCATGATAAAACAAATACAGTACCTATATTGCTTGTACTGCAACAACATACTATATGGCAAGCAAGGATATGTCACATATTTTAATACATTTGGTCTGATTTTACTGAGAAATGAAACTGAAATTGTTATACACTGTTATTATTTTTTCAGGTGAGCTAAAAGGGTATGTTGAGAAATAGATTCTTCTGAGCTACTCATTATCAATATAACGTTTGCATAGTGTTATTTCAGGTACTGAAGTCAGGAAGAGAAACATATTACAAGTACTAAGGTCAGGAAGCGAGACATATTACAGGTACTAAGGTCAGGAAGAGAGACATATTACAGGTACTAAGGTCAGGAAGAGAGACATATTACAGGTACTGAAGCCAGGAAGAGAGACATATAACAGGTATTGAAGCCAGGAAGAGAGACATATCACAGGTACTGAAGCCAGGAAGAGAGACATATCACAGGTACTGAAGCCAGGAAGAGAGACATATCACAGGTACTAAAGCCACACACCGCTTTGGCATTCTTCCAGGAATGATTTGGGTCGGTACTTCAGCCTGGCACTTCAGTAATATAGGCAAGCACATTAGCTTTGTAAAAACAGAAGGTAGTTCTGGTGCCAGATACCACAGCACACCCTCAGAGGTCTAGTGAAGTCCATGCCTCAACGGGTCAGGGCTGTTTTGGTGTCAAAAGGGGAACCTACACAATATTTGGCAGGTGGTCATAATGTTATGACTGATCGGTGTATATTGACATATATTACTGTCTGATCGGTGTATATGTCCATGTATTACTGTCTGATTGGTGTATATTTCCATATATTACTGTCTGATCTGTGACTATTGCCATATATTACTGTCTGATCTGTGACTATTGCCATATATTACTGTCTGATCTGTGACTATTGCCATATATTACCGTCGGATCTTTGTAAATTGGCATATATTACAATCTGCCTGTATGCAAGTTTTTGCTTTTGTACTTGATTGATTAATTAGGTCACAAGTTAATTAGGATCTCCCTCATCTGGTTAAATAATTCTCAACTGGACACCAATAACCAGCATACACCAGGCCCCCAGTGGATTACATGATGCCATTGGCACCCATTACTCAGTATCCTTTAAGTCCAGTCCAGACTCAGTACCCATTTAGTCCAGACTTAGTACCCATTAAGTCCAGTCCAGACTCACATATTTTTTCAAATATATTTTCAAATATCTTTACCAGATATAAAAACGAGAAATTAGTCTTTATCTTCTTCTTGTTTTTAAATAATTTTGCAGTATATATTAGACATATCAAACAGAAAAACTATGGCAATTTTCCATGAAACCTACAGAGCCGACCATGGGGAGAGAATTTACGCAAGTGTAATTTATGCACCACGATGAAATGAACGTCGATGTCATCCCAGATGATAAATCGGATGAAGCCGTGGACGTGAGGACATGTTAAACCTGTCCTTATTTACATGCGACACCCCCTTAATTTATGTGGGTGTGGCGATCATCAACCTATTAAATTACAGCTTTCAGCATAAATTATAGCCTGGAACCATTTGTCATTCACCATGACAAAATCAGCCCAGTTGATCATTCTGTGAAGTTTCAGCCCAGAGCCAAAATCCTTTACAAGAGCAAGCTATGGCATTATAACTTCCTGACCCAGAACCACTTGTTTATTTCTGCACTCACTAGTAAATGTAAAAGACCTGTTAGCTGATCAAGATGCCACCGATATTATAATGTCCATTTATGATCTCGATATGTCAATACTATAGGCATGTTTATTTGTCTAGCGCATTACATACAGAAAGGCAAGTGAAACCTTACAAACGCATGAACAACAGAAAAATATTGTGAGCTAGCGCCTTTAGTCCTTTATCTCCTCTCTAATCCTACGCCCCAATGACCACCTCCACATGAACTACAGCTGCTATCCTCTCTAACCACTGATTTAAGATCTATCAGCGCCCTCTCGTTGATAAGTAATGTGGCATTCTGAATATTAAACACACCAGGCTCTTGTAATTTGTCACAAACTGGATGAGCAACAAATCAAACAAATAGCAAAAAAGGCTTGTAACATAAAATGAAAAAGGTGGCCTATTCCACAGAAAAACAGGGCCCCGTTCTGGCTCATAAGCACGGCGGTCTCAAGCATAGACCAACAGACATCCTTACTTTACACTGACCACACACACTGGCTTGTCTCATCAAGGCACGTGGTTGGTGACAACTCCCGATGTGTGGGAGTGGTGTCCTCAAGGCTTCTCTGGGCGCTGCGTTGGAAAAATACCAATTTCCGGTGCATATGAATAAAAAAATACCTATTCTTTGTATACTGTGATAATAATTAGCTGACGAACAAACTGCGTGTATTACAGGATGTCATGCACATTTCCATCTCCCCAGGCAGTGAAACATGAGACTCAGCATGCCCACGCCCACAGAGACGTCAGGGCCTGGGCAAGGGCCTGCCTACTGAAAGGGACATGGTGCCAGTGAATCAACTTCACATATCAGCTTACGTGCCATGATTGTGAATAAACCATCTGGGACACTGGGTACCAGAAGGCAAAGACTCAGACCATCCCACAAAACACTTCTATTACTGAGAACCAGAATTAGCTAAGTTCTATTCAAGTGAGCCAGAAAACATTGTTACACATATCAGCCAACCCACACACATGCAGAAACACACACTCTCCCGTTAGGTCTCTCTCTGTCTCTGAATGTCTCTGTCTTTCTTTGTCTCTCTCTGTCTCTCTCTGTCTCTATCTCTGTCTTTCGTAGTCTCTCTCTACCTCTGTCTTGCCATCCCTGTCACTCGGTTTCTGTCTCTCTCACTTTTACACTCCCTGTCTTTGGTTAACATACATAACAAACACCAGTGTACATACTGTATGTCAATATATTGCTCAAAGGCACTTGCAAATCTCAGAAAAGCTATTTTACACTAATCTGTCTCGGACAGGCAAACCGGAAGTGACAAACATGAGTGAAAATATCTGTTCTGGGTAACGAAGATGAATGTTATACCAGACTAATGGCACAAACACACACGCACGCACGCACTCACAGGACATGCGTCAGAAGCACTCACAAAAACACATTCACGAATACATACAAATAAACACAAACACACACATTCACGAATACACTCAAATGTACACAAACACACACCTTCACGAATACATGCAAGTGTGCACACACGCATTCCGCGGAGGCTCACGGCTGCAGCGTAGGAACAAATGGCCGGAGGGCGTGGCGGCTACGGTAAAGGAGGTATTATCAGTCGGCCCTTCACCATGTATACTTCCGCTGAATGTCCGGTGTGCTACAGAAACCATTCATCATGTCATCGGGGGAAGGAACGGCCGAGGTGAGAGGAAATTGAAAACAATATGGGTACGGGATGCCAAGGCAACAGTGATCACACATCCCATGACTGAAACAGCCAGAAGTCTTAAAGACAGGAGCAGAACATGTGACTCCTCCCCCGGGGCCCCGGCCATCAGAGTGCGCTGCGTTGAAGCCCCATGGGACCCGGGCCGGAGCTCTTTGGCTCTCCGATGCAGCCCTCCCCACTGGGCCGGGTAATGGTGCACGGGAGGGATAATAGAAGGCTACTGCTGTGCTCTGCTCCTCGCCACCCCCCCAAAAGAAACGTTTCCCCTTCCGCTACAATGCCCCACAGACACATTTCACTGTTCACCGGTTCACTCATGGACACGAGGACAGGTCAGGGAACCTGGTTGAAGCCAAGCGTGGAGATTGGTTGAACCGTGCCGTGTGAACTGGGAGACAATAGAATAGGGGAGTGGAGTCACAGCCAGGAGGAGCTAATGAGGGATGGCAGGGGGTTAACACAGATCTCTGGGAAGAAGACCTAAAGAGTGACATCACACTGGCACAGGGGGAGCACAGAGTGAGGAAAAGCAGAATAAAATAAGAATAAGGTGAGAGGAGGTGACAAAGTAAAAGAGATACAGAAAGGGGTACATTGCTTGTGAACTCTGTGAAATGAAAAGAAGGGAAAGCAAAATGAAAAGAGAGGGGGGGGAGACGGGGGAGACGGGGGAGACGGGGACTCATTGTAGGGATAGTTACTGGAAGAAACACCTAGGAGGAGGTGGAGCCGAGGGACGGATGGAGAAAAGGCGTGGGACCCATGGTATCAGGAGAGCAGGCTCTCTGTTTCTCCTGAGTGGCGGGGATGCGTTGAGTTAGGAGAGCCATTAAAAAAGTGTCTAGCTGGCTAAAGCGCACGCACCGGCGGAAAATAGCCTGAATAAAATCTGCATCCGTTTAGTAAGAGTCCATCACACAAGCACTTATAGCGGAGGAAACTTAAGGGAGGAGTACAGCAGGAGAGCGAGACGGGAGGAGAGATTTTCTTCTAAATATTACTTGTTTACTGCGGAGAGAGGAGAGATACAGGGAGAACAATGAACGCCTAAATAGGGAGGAAGAGGTGAACAGTCCTCAGAGGGAACATAGCCCAGATGGGTATTACTGAGAGGATGCTATAATGGATGGAATTGCTATGACTGGTAGACTGACTGGCCATACAAAACACATTTAAATATATATAAAAAAAAGAGTAGAGAGAGGTGGAAATGCATCATGGACGGACAGAGAAGAGTGGAAGCATTAGGGGGGGGTCTGTGATAAAGGAGAAAACGACACAGGTTGTGGACAACTACAGAACAGGTATGGGAGGGAGTTGCTGAGGGGAGCAGACGTGTCTGAGAGCAATGTTTCCAGCGGTGATTTTACTGTCTATTGAAGCAGAAAGCAGTGAACTTTAGATGAAATATTAATCAAGAGGAAAGAAATGGGGAACTAGAGAGAATTAAAAGGAGAAAAAAAAGGAGGATAATATTAACCACCTCAGTTTTAATTAGGAATTCTTCAAAGGACAGGGAACTTCATTAGCAATAACAATTATTGGAATTATTGTGATTACTAAACTGTTTTGTTATCGTCATTATCACTATTACTTTAGCAACTGAGCAATGAAGCCAAACTAAATTCGTCGAACTTTGTTAGAAATCAAACACCCAACTTCCCAGAATTCATTAGTGCAGATCAGCCCAATTCCGGGGTCAGGTTTAATTAAAAGTTGGTTGCCGCGGTACCCTGAAGAGAAGCAGGAGGGAAATATGCAAGCAGAGTCTAAACTCTATAGACGATAGGGGACCAAGGAAACACATATTTCCAACTAAATATTCTTTGGATTGGCCAGTCTAAGACTATAAAGATAGAGCTGTGGGGATACAGTAAATGATGTATAGAGAGAACCTAACTGTATTCAGTTAGTTGTGGACTGGAGAAGAAAGGCAAAGAGGACGTAGTTGTGTTCAGCGGTGTGTGTACTGGACGATGAATAGCAGAGAGAGCTTGGCTGTGTTCAGTACTGTGTGTACTGGAGAATGAAGGACAGAGAGAACATATGTGTTCAGTAGTGTTGACAGGACAATAGAAAGCAGAGAGAACATAGCTGTGTTCAGGAGTGTGGAGCAGAGAGAACCTAGCTGTGTTCAGTAGTGTTGACAGGACAATGACAAGCAGAGAGAACATAGCTGTGTTCAGTAGTGTGGAGCAAAGAGACCATAGCTGTGTTTATTAGTGTAGAACAGAGAGAACAGAGCTCTGTTCAGTAGTGTTGACAGGACAATGAAAAGCAGGGAGACGGGGATCTGAGGATCGCATTAGCATTGTGTATTGGCCTTGGAGGGAAAGCCAAAGGTTGAGTCCACAGTGGAGTTTTCTCCGGTTTTCTTGCAGACTTAACATGACCCAGAATTTCTCTCCTCTCTACGGGCTTCTTCTAGGCCTTGGAGGCACTGTTCATCACAGCTTGTCCAGACCGATGTGGTTCAGCCAGCTGACCATGAGGGTCAGGGTTGGCAGTGGCACAGGCCAGACTTGGCTCTAGTGTTGCAGCCCCCCCCCCCCCCCACCTCCTCTTCCAAGTGACTAAGGAGCAACTAAGGTCTCCACATAGCCAATTGCAACAGTCTAATGGATGTGTGTTTTCACCACTAATAACTTCACAGCACCACTCATGTG
>JACXGK010011733.1:0-15523 GCA_016801125.1 Novumbra hubbsi
CCCCACCCCGCCCCCCCCCCCCCCCCGACCCTCCTCCGTCTCGATGCAGTGTCGCGGATAAAGCTCGCTCAGAAAGGTGAGATGGCTCATTCATATTCATGAAGAGGGATCTCATCTGACTGCATGGCCCCTCCCCCTCTCCTTTGGTGCGTTGCCTTCGTCCTTCATGCTGTGAGCAGTACCGCCTCCTCCCACCCATCCTGGTACCGCCTCCTCCCACCCATCCTGGTACCGCCTCCTCCCACCCATCCTGCAGGTTAATTGGGTCTTTTAGGTGTGTGTGAGACGGGTGACTCTGAGCAAGGGGGAGGCAAACCTTTCACAGGGTCCCACTGAGAAGGAGAGCCTCTCTCCCACCCCTCCTCCTGTCACACCTCCCCCACGTCTAGAAGACAGGCGTGGGGGAGGGGGAGGGAGGGGAGTGTGAGGGCCTGTGGGGTTAGAGGGTTCAAGCTGGAAAATAATAATCATAGCTAGGCTACCACTCCGGCTAATCATTGAAGGTAGGCCGTGTTCAGCCTGTGCTGCGGTGGAAACCACCGTGGCTTATTTCTCACCTAATGTCCCATATAAGAAGGCCCTTATTCCAACATTGCCGTAGACACATTAGCTATGTGATGATGGATTTCTTGTATACCTGCTGAAGCACAGCCAAAGATATCTCTGTGGGACTGGAGGGTACGTCTGTTGGGGTAGTGTTGTTGTGTAGCTAGCGTATGCCTATTGTATCACGTTCTGTTGGGGTAGTGTTGTTGTGTAGCTAGCGTATGCCTATTGTATCACGTTCTGTTGGGGTAGTGTTGTTGTCTAGCTAGCGTATGCCTATTGTATCACGTTCTGTTGGGGTAGTGTTGTTGTGTAGCTAGCGTATGCCTATTGTATCACGTTCTGTTGGGGTAGTGTTGTTGTCTAGCTAGCGTATGCCTATTGTATCACGTTCTGTTGGGGTAGTGTTGTTGTCTAGCTAGCGTATGCCTATTGTATCACGTTCTGTTGGGGTAGTGTTGTTGTGTAGCTAGCGTATGCCTATTGCATCACGTTCTGTTGGGGTAGTGTTGTTGTCTAGCTAGCGTATGCCTATTGCATCACGTTCTGTTGGGGTAGTGTTGTTGTCTAGCTAGCGTATGCCTATTGCATCACGTTCTGTTGGGGTAGTGTTGTTGTCTAGCTAGCGTATGCCTATTGTATCACGTTCTAGTCCATATTAGGGATTATTGTATGCAGTCTTTGCTTCAAAACAAGGTCAGTGTGGAGATAAAAAGAAGTGGATGTAAATAAATATTAAATATGTTTATCTAAAACAGACATTTGGGAGGAGACTGACTGGTGGACAGACCGATTTCCCCTGTGTGGAAGGAATTGCCTTGTTTCATAAATATATGTACATATTTGTTTTTTTCAAATCCAAGGATGAAATCTATGGTGGAGGGATTTAGTCAGGCCTGCACTGCTAAGGTGACAAGACAGGAGGGAAGCCATGTTAGAAAGAGGATGAGGGAAGAGAAATGGAATTTGTGGTGGAGAGAAATTGAATTTGTGGTGGGGACAAATGTGTTAAGAGAGAATGAGGTGGCGGTTGCTTCTTTCTGCTAAGCTAGCTAGACTATAGCTAAGTACAACGCTTGTAGGGTCCATTGTATAATTTGACAATATTTATCCTCCACCACCCACACCCATTGCAATTGTGGATAAGACCTGTTCATAATTAGCTTACTACCTGTTTTAATATATTTGTTTTTGTTGGTATTGCCTAGAGAGGAGTCTTTTGTTTGAATTTCATGCCCTATGGGTTTTCCTAAGAAGCTGCTTTCCGCTGAATGATAAAGGCCTGCGTGTAAACAAACAGCGCGATTATACCGCCTCTCAGGCGGAAGCAGTACTGCGTAGCAACTACAGTAGCAGACCTGACTTTTATACTATACTTACTTTTCTGTTCTCCTCTCCCTAACCTGCACTGACCGGAAAACGGAACAGGTAAAGGATGTTGGCTTCTGTATATCGGAATGCTGATTTTCAACCGGTCTTAAAATCACTGCTAATTAAGGTTTTAATTAGGTAAATTGTCCGTGTTACACTAGCGTTCATTGCCGCCTTTACCATCGTCGACATGTCATATCCCTCCGTTTAGTCCGTACTTTGACCAGGGCAGTCCATCTGGTCTTCGGGTCTGGGAAGCCTAATGGAGTTGGCTGGGGTGGAATGGTAACGGAATGTCGCAACCATCGGCCCACGTTCGGTTACTGCTGGAATGTTGATCCGTGTGCAGAAGCTCTTCGGTCCATTCATCCTTCTCGTGCGCTAATGTGCACCGCGTTAGCCCCGCGTCGTCGCTCCAGCCGCGACGTCAGTAATGTAAAGAGCCCACACGGCTCTATTTTTCCCTGACTCGCGCTCACACGCTCGTCTCCGTGCTTGCTAATTCTGGGAAAGTGATGTGTCTGGGTGTCAGAAGGGCAGCTATCATTAGCCATCACCCTTAAGAATAATGGTGGAAATTCCTCTTCCTCTCCGTTTCCCTCGCCATCCGCGACTCCATCTGCATGTCACTGTGACTGCTTGACTTGTTTAATCAGCACTTTCCCCTAAAAATAATTGGTAGCGGTTTTGCTGCAGGCGCCGGATTGTACCGGCAGAGTGAGTGTGTCAGTATTCCTCTCAGGTTATCTGTTTGGTGTCTCCTATGATGTCTGACCTCTTTTGTCTTCAATATGGCTCAATGCCGATTTGGAGGGCATTGTTAGCACAGGGCTGCCATTGGACGAGAGGGTGGTTGAGGGGGGAGCTACAGTTGGTGGGTGAAGGGGGGCTCATTTACATAAGGCTTAGCCCTGATTTGGACCCATATTCTGAGAGATCTAAGAAACAGGCCAGAGGGCCACAATCATCCGTGGCCTGTCAGAACACTGTCAACCCAGCTGCCTGTGATCAGAAATGTTTTTTCTGTGTGGGTTGTTGTTTTTATGAGCTTGATTACATGTATTTTCTTGCACTATGTTTAAAAACATTCTGTCTTTTTTCCTTCAGGGAGGATTGTTCGGGCTAAACGGATGGTGGTTGCGTCCAATCCTACTGAGTTTGAGTACCTGGAAGGCAGCATACCCTCAGAGTGGGATGGTAATGTGAACACTGTTGCTGTAGCGGTACACTGCGTCGCCACGTCTGTAGCGGTACACTGCGTCGCCACGTCTGCAGCGGTACACTGCGTCGCCACATCTGCAGCCGTACACTGCTTCGCCACGTCTGTAGCCGTACACTGCGTCGCCACATCTGCAGCCGTACACTGCTTCGCCACGTCTGTAGCCGTACACTGCGTCGCCACATCTGCAGCCGTACACTGCGCCGCCACGTCTGTAGCCGTACACTGCGTCGCCACGTCTGCAGCCGTACACTGCTTCGCCACGTCTGTAGCCGTACACTGCGTCGCCACATCTGCAGCCGTACACTGCGTCGCCACATCTGCAGCCGTACACTGCGCCGCCACGTCTGCAGCCGTACACTGCCTTGCCACGTCTGTAGCGGTACACTGCGCCGCCACGTCTGCAGCGGTACACTGTGTCGCCACGTCTGCTGGGGTCCAGGACTGACACTGGCCTGGGATTGCAAGCTACAATTCAGGAAACGTGTGCAAGCAGGTGCCAATACAATGTAGATTCTACAATCCCAACGCATTGCGAAAGGGATGGCAGAGATTGGTGAGCCATTGTGATCAGACTCCCTATTTAAAAATAAATAATCACTAATGATCTGGTGTCAGAGTCATGGACCCTGTGAATTCGGGGTCTAAAACAACAACAGTAATACAATTTAAAATGAATCACCTGTCCATTCATCACATTCGTCAGTAAAAGTTTCAAAGTCACTTCAGCTGCCAATGTTCAAAAATGGTTTCCATTTTCTGTACAACTCGATCCAAAATGTTCCTCGTCTCTGGATGGTTGCATCCACCATAAGTCTTCATACTCCCTCTCTCACTCATGCATTTTCATCAGGATGCAAATGGGGAGGGGAGAAAAGAAGTCTGTAGTCCCTGCCTGCTTGAGGCAACACTCCCCCCTCTCTCCCTGGCTCCTCTAACCGGCTACTGTGTGGTAAGGGTCTCCCTGCCCACATACACAGCCTGAACCAGAACAGACCAACCCAGGAGGAATGCGAGGGGAGATGGAAGAAGTTAATCGAAAGATCATACCACTCCAGTAGTCTCTTGTTTTGTGATGTACGGTGGCGTAAAATGTTCAATGCTCTTTGTGCTTAGAAATCGGCGACTCCACATTCTGTCACGCCAAGTACATCATCAAACTGAAAATGTAACGGGACAGGTCAAATTATGTTCATGATCACTTAGTTAAGATGTAAAATCACGCCGTTGCAAGCAGCTGGATGATAGCCTGTCGTTCCACAGGATGTCAAGTGTGACTGTTGGTTTTGTCGGTGCGTTGTGTACGTGGGTGTTTTAACGCTCTGCTGTGTTCCCCATCCAGCATGGATCCGAGGCCGAAGGAAGCAGCCCCCCTCCATCGAGGTGCGTACGTACCCCTGCTGTGTGGGGGGGGGCTCTGGGGGGCTGGGAAGAGGCTCAGGGAAACACTTTGATTTGCTTTCCCTCCGTCAGAGCTAGGAACCTTTGGGGGACAGGTGCTGAAAATAAACTGGAGCTGGAGAACGCTGGTGAATGTAAATAGTCACAGGAATATATACGTGGCTTTCCTGTCTTACCGTGTACGTCTGTGTAGGAGTGGGTAGCAGCAGATGAGCGAGACCTTGACACTTGCCACATTAAGGGCTGGTTTCGCAGACATGTATTAAGACAAAAAATAATTAAGTTCAGTGGAAAACTCCATTGAGCTTGTTTTTTTTTGTCCTAGACTAGGCTTAATCTGTGTCTGTGTTTCCCATCAAGTGCATTACTTGATGAGGGCCCTAGTTAAATGTCCTACATTCTGTTGACCTTTTTATAACTACTTCTATAGTCATTCAGTTTGAGCTGTTTTGGACATACAGCCTTACTAACCATAGAACCATTATTTGTCCACTGAAATGAAGGCTGTGGGAAAACCCTTAGAAAGCTAACACCCTGCAGTCCCCTCTGTACACTCTTTGCCAATGGCCGATGCCATCCGTAACTCTGTGTTGCCAGAACATTCTCTTCCATATTTCTGCCCAGTCGCAGTCCTCCACAGCTGGACAGTGGAGAAGCCAAAACCGCTCCCCCAGCCCTTTATGCCTCTCTCGTCTCCCCCTTCGTTTCCTCTCGTCCTTTTCCAAGTCCACATAAATTGATTCGATTAAATCCTGTCATTAACAGGTTTGAGAAGCGGCTCAATATGCTTGCCTCACTCCCCAAAGCCCTGCAGGTTGGCCTGGGTCTCCGCTCTCCCTTTACAGCCTGGAGCTTCTGCTGCCAGCACACAGTAGAAACTCATCCAGGCGTCTTTCTGTAGCTCACAAGCTCTGCCAAGGCTAGACCACTTCACCGTCACCAGTAGCTATCCACTTAAAGGACTGACTCTCGGTTGAGAAACCCTGGTTTCACCTCTGATATTAAATCTGTATTTGTGTGCCCCACCCAGGAACTGGTTAGGAACCAGGACTACCGGGAGCACATCAAAACCAAGGCCAGGGAGCTGGAGGAGAAGGAGGCTGTGCAGGCCAAGGGGTACATGGAGGGCCTGGGGGCCCAGACCACAGCCAAGGGTCACGCAGCCGCTACTGTTTTCGGCCAGCCAGTGAGCAGCGAGGAACCCGTCAGCACGGCCAACACATTCCAGCCGGGTTCCTGGTCACCAGCAGCCAAGAAATAGTCACACACTCTCAACCGGGTCTTTGTGTTTTCCTGGGTAATGAAGCACCAGACAGGCTGTACTCACTGCTCCACAACCCGCTGTTGTGTGATCGTTCGGACATAAACCGTTGTGTCCGTGTGTATCAGAAGGGTGGGGGATTTTTAGTGTGAAAATTATTTTCTCACAAAACCAAGTCTGCTCCATGTCTTGTTTCCTTTTCATCATGTATCATATTATTGTGGTATTGTTATCTAACACACATGTACACACACTCTGGATTTATGCAGTGCTAACCAAGGTGAGAACAAATCAATTTAGGAAATACACTCATGATGTACCCTTTCTTTATACCCACGTACAGAAATACAAGTATTCACTGGCTTCCTTCCCTTCTATTATTGATCAGTGAACTGAAGACTGGACACATTACAGCAGTGAGGTTGAGAATATGCTGGGAGCGCCACTCCTGTAATACACTGACCCTGGGGCTGGAGCGTGGAGCACGGAGTGCATTGGGTTGTAGTTGGTACATACCATAGAACCTTTAGCATTGGAAATGGGTCATTCCTAAAACTCAACATTAGCAACTTCAATGAGTATGACCCTGGTAATGTAAATTATTTGGGAGCTTCCTGTTTACCAAATTAAAAAGCTTGTATTGTGTTGAACCAGTTTAAACAAAGTGGCATCCATTGGGTGTGGAAGAACCCAAATATATTAGCTGATTGCATGTGGTTTGGTTCCAAGTACAAGTATATTGTCCAAGGACTTTTGGTTATATTGCAAATAAAACTGTTAGGTTACAGCAAACTGGGATGTGATGCAAGTGCTGGAAAGTAGGTGGCACCAGGTTCTTCATGGTCCTCAAAACCTATTGGATGACGAACAAAAGAGATCCCTCCCCTATAATCATATCCAATTGTTGAGAAGTGTTTGCAACGTCATGCCAGTACAATAAGGTAGCTGTAATGTAATACTTGCTGAAAGTTGATGTGAAGTGTTGCTGAATGGCATTTAATACATACTATGTATTGTGTGTGCAAAGATGTGTTTTTAACAACTGTATTTGATACATCATACACCAACACATTCACACACCTGAAACTACAAAGTTTTAAACACATCACTTTTTACTATATGATTGAAATACGGTGAAAGACTGGTAGGTCACAGGAGTAAACATGATCCGAACTGTTTTGTCACTTGAAAGGATTTAGGTCTGCTCTGTTAAAAATAGGCTAAATAAAGCATATACGTTACATGAACTGCCTCGGTTGTGCCAAGTCTCTAAACCGGACATTAGCTGATATGCGTGTCTTATAGTAAGGCATGCCTATCCATTCTGTGTGTGAAATTACACAAGTTCAAAACCAACAAGGTTCCTTAGGGGATTCCACTTCCCTCGGGGACGTGACAGTATTGCAGACTCGCTGGAAGGGGCCACTAAAGGGCCCCTTAATTGTATAAGCTTCCTCTGCAATTGGGAAACTTGCTCAAATGGCAGTAGCAAGTGAGCACACATGTTGGGCTAAGAGAGGCTGAAAAGGTAATGACAAGCCATGCACCCATTGGTAGACAAATCCCCCTCGAGACAAAATGCTCAGTACTACGGTCTGGAAGAGCAGTGCTGGCCCATCCCCAGGGGCCTGGAACCCTGTTCAGCTACGCATCAGGTCAATAAGGGTTATACTTTACCAAAACAATCTTTTTTAAATTTTATTAAGAACTTGATTAAAATCTAGCAAAAACAAAATCAGATGATTATTAACTTCAAATGTAAAAAAAAAAAGGAAAACTGAATAATTATATATTTTTTTAGATTGGAGTTGTTACAAATGGAATGCAAAGTACTGCAACCGCACAAGGACCATGGACCAAGCACCAGGACCATGGACCAAGCACCAGGACCATGGACCAAGCACCAGGACCATGGACCAAGCACCAGGACCATGGACCAAGCACCAGGACCAAGCACCAGGACCATGGACCAAGCACCAGGACCATGGACCAAGCACCAGGACCATGGACCAAGCACCAGGACCATGGACCAAGCACCAGGACCATGGACCAAGCACCAGGACCATGCAGCAGACCTCCACATCATGAATTACAGACAATCCCTGTTTGACCCGCAGAAGACAGGGGAGTCAAACAGGTCTTCCCCGTCTATACATTTCCCTGTCAGCTGCGCAAGGCCTCCAAGTCCAGCCTCCATCCCTCCAAGACTGGACTGAGGAGACAGGCTCTGGGTTGAGGAGGTGAGGGAGCTGTGAGTAGAGAGCACTGAGAATATTCACGCAGGTACACTCCTCCCTCTGCTGATCCCGCCCTCCACCGCTCAGTCTTTCTTGATCCTCTTGGCTTTGGCGATGTTCTCCTGACGTCTCTGCTTCTTCTTCTGCTCACGGTCGCGCACCTCAATCATCTTGGCCAGTTTCCACGACAACAGGGCGCTGGCAATGAAGAGGGGCGTGAGTGCCAGGATGACCGTTGTCAGAAAGCCATACGGATCCTTAGCCGCCCACTCTACCACATACTCTGCCCAGGCCCGCACATCAATCATCCTGATCCCAAACGGCAACTCCAATCTATGATGCTTTAAATCAATTATGGGAAACATGTTAGATTTACATACATCATTAGACCTAGTTTTTTTATTTTATATTAAAGACAATCAAAGTTGTGTACCTAACACAAATTCTAACGAACAGGTGGATACTATGCCCTGGGTGAGTTTAACAAGTGCCAGTTTTCGGTTTCAAATCTAATAGTGCGGTAGATTTATGGAAAATAAAATGTCCAAGGAAATACCAGCTGCCAATAGTAATTGTAGTCACAACTACAGACAGTTCCACGGCTGAGATGTTTTTAACTATATACAATGATATTGTCCAATCTTAACAACTCACGTCACGTCTATTAGTTACACAATTGCCAGCTAAGCAACAAGATAACTTAGGAACTCTAATTAACTAGCAATAAACTAGCAAATCTAACGGTAACAATTGGTGACGTGCAGTTCGGTATTAGTTTGTCTTTATTTCCACTTCAGAGGAAAGAGAGACTGAGTGTCACTTTACAACTTTATCGTTAACGAAAACTGTGAAATTAGTTACATAAGCGACATGGCTTGCGTTAGATTTTCGAGTTAAGTTAGCTAGCTAGCCAGCCAGCGTAGGCTAGCTTGCTAGCTAGCTAACGTTTACTAGATTATTTACAACGTGAAACCACTTTGCAATAGAAAATGTAATTCATGATCTGCAATGTGTCAAGAGCTCAGATCAAGTACATTGAAAACGTATATAACAGTTGGATAATTAAGATTAACATACTCACCTAACGCAGCCTTTTATTTATTTTTTATAGCATGTTCCGTCACCAGGAAGTGAGTTTTCGCAATTGTTTATGACGTCTACACGGTGAAACGTGGGAATTGTAGTTTACCTGTGAATAAATTACGTTAGCAAGCAGAGAGTTGGTTATTTCGAAACTCAAGATTTAAGACAGACTCGGTGCAGTTGTTTTTCTAGGTTGACAAGATATGGCAAGATATGTTTCAAATCCCAACGTCGTGAAAAGTATTTTATTTTAGGCACAAGTATATCTTCTTTAGGTAAACTCTTCTGGGACCACAATATGTTGACTATAACGTCTAGGGTCGATTGTGCTCGAATACAATACGTTTGTATACTTTAGTTGAAAGCAAAGGCAGTGTTTAAATGTAATTCACAAATGACACCAGATTTTTGACATTAAAGAAAGAAAGAAGAATAACACAACAAAGGAACTGCATGGGTTTGCTCACATCTGCTCTGTCCATAAGGCACAGATCACTTTCAGAGCAGTTCAAAGGCCTCTGCACTCAGGGGAAGGAGGGCGTCAGATTTAAAAATATGCAGGACAATCCAGACAAGCAAAGGCACATACCAAACATTTAAATGCTCTTTAGAATGGGCTATAGTTTTGTGTCCTGTTCAATGAAGTGCATAGGTATCCAACTACTATATTTGGAATATGTACCTATGCTTTCTTTCTTTTACAAATCATCTAGTTACCTATAAGGAGTGGGTAAGGTGCTAAATCGGTAGAATAGAATATGCCCAAATTGTGTCTATCCTGTTCTTTTAATGAAAGTGATGTGATAACTCGAATAAACTGGATTCACTGGATTAATTTCTTAACTAACCAACTGTTTCTACTTGATAGCATATTATATCAGCATGCACAAGACATATATAGACCTCTTGGATGCATACTTAGCCTGCATGGTTGTCTTGATAAATGAAATGTGTACGTCACAAGACTTCTTAAGGCACATTATGGAGACACTTAATGCTATGTCTTGATCAACTGTATGTGTCCTATTAAAGACAGGAAATTCCTTTGTAAACATGGTTAAATAATCAAAATATTTGAAAACAATGTACTGTGTATGTATACATAGGAAATCTGTTGAGAATCAAGTTGATTACAAAACACAATGAAAGACAGGTTGGCTAGGTGGTTTCATACCTCAGTAGCTGGGTATATAGGAAACATCTATACAATTAAAGTCTAAAGACTAAAGTCAAGATCAGCATTTGAAGTAGTTACAGTTGTAAAACAACCTGATTCTCAACAGATTTCTTAAACTAAATATTGATTGCAAAGTCATACCATGTAAAACAACTAGCATGTTATTTTTAAAAATATATATTTATATCTCTAATCTGTGTGAATCAGGTTGCTATGGCAATGTGCTAGAGGTGCTGCAGGCACCTAAAAGCAGGGAGACTCAGGCAGAGAAAGACTGCTTTGCATCTTGGCTGTTGGAGGAAGAAATTATATTAATCTGATGACACAGTGTACTTGTGAAGAAATGTAAACTAACTATACCATTTTTCATGACAACATAGACTACTGGATGTCTTGTTGACAAGTATGCCCATGCCATCTACTGGCTGATTTGGCCCTCCAGAGTACAGGTTATTGATTTAAAAGCATCACATGTGATATTCTTATTTTCACACTGGGCTATTACCAAATTAATTGATTAATGTTTCTGCCAGTGGATTACCCCTTTCACCAATAGGGCTTTTTGCTTCAGGTGAGCTATTTGCAAATAGTAGCTCAGTTAGTAACTGAGTTGAAAGAACTTACATGGTTGTGGTTTTGTTTCCCAGGGAGTAACAGCAGTGCCACTATGGTGTCTGACAATGCAGGCACTCAATACTTTCAAATCCTTAGAAGAGCGTCTGCAGATTTATTCACAAATATTGGCGCATGTGATGTTGCTGTATGATATCTAACTGCGTTTTATTTGAGCCTTTACTGTCTAAAACCTCAGTTCACACTGTCTGGTCTATGTATGTGTTAACATGTCTCAAAGGTCTCCAGTGTTCTGCTAAGGCATCGTGCTTGCAATGCCTCGGTTGTGGGTTCGACTGCCACTTGTAAGCAGTGATTAACTAAGGCTACAACACAGTATAACATGGAGTAAATTATTTTTTTATTTTTCCTGATGTTTACGGTTGTTCATTAGCCATAAATATATAAGTAAGGAGTGATGGACGAGCCTTATGTCCTCAAGTTCCTGCCTCGCTGATGGTTGAGTGCTCTCTGAATTTGAAAAAGAAAACAAACCTGAAATTAGGGATGTTATTGGCGATTTGAAATGATACATTGTGAATGACTGATCTACAAATAATGAGGCCGTTATTAAGATGCAAAGTGATTTGGAGATCAGTCAGCTATCTCTACAGTCGTTTTACAATCTCGAACATGGAAATTTATTGAAGAGAGCGCCTTTTACCCTTCGGGAAACTATAACACCAACTATGGATTAGACTCCGCCTTTAAACTAAAACACGAACAAACTTCAAAGTATTTTCCGACGCCAGGGCCCCGCCCTCTCTTTCCCGAATGGCTTCACAAAGGATTTGCCGACGTTCGGGAATTCCGCCTTCAGTTCCTTTTTTAGCGCCACTCGTGCGCTGGAATCGGTCCAGAATCCCACCTATCTCCGTTAATTTGACAACACAAAGGACTTCGCCGAACCAGAAGACACCGCCTACTATTCCAAATAAGGGTCGTCTCTCCATGTACGGCACACAATCGGCTGGAGAGTGTCCTTTTCTCTTCCTTATCCCGTTTATATGATCGGAGAGGAACTGCGCTGCAAGTTACAGCGGTGCGATCATGGCGGAGCGAGTCCAGCAGCCCCCGGCCAAGCGGCTCTGCTGCCGGCCAGGCTACAACCCGGCATGTAGGCAGGGGCAGCGGGCTGGAGGAGTTCTGTGTGGCGGTCCGGGGTCCGCTCCAGGGGGATCGGGAAAAACGCACAACCCTGAATCGCTCCTCGACATCGCGGCACGGAGAGTCGCGGAGAAGTGGCCCTTCCAAAGGGTGGAGGAACGATTCGAACGGATTCCAGAACCCGTCCAGAGAAGGATCGTGTACTGGTCGTTCCCGAGAAGTGAAAAGGAGATCTGCATGTATTCTTCGTTCAACGCGGGTGGAGAGGAGAGTGGAACTAGCGGGGAAAACAATGACGAGACCCAGCTGCCTTTTCTACGGGGTGTCACTCTGCTGGAGGGCGGCTGGGTGGACAACGTACTGCAAGTCGGTGAGTAGCTATCGCTAGGCTACTGGGAAATATGATGCTGGACGAGGAATGGCTAACTCACGTTGTTTTAATTTTCAGGGGAACCATTTTAGGGAAATGGCTCATACGAGCACGAATGGCCGAGTGGTCTGTCTTAGTCATTTGTGACAGAGAATGTTGCTATTCTCTGTACTCTCCTTACGCCTCATCCCATGCGATTCTGCAAGCTATTTGTCAGTGAGGGGGTAGGGTGCCAACAGTTTTGCCCTTGTTTTTGCCCAGTGCGCATATAAAATTGCCCTAAGCCATTCCCAATTGAAAGCTTAGCACTTTGTTCCTATTTTCGTGATCGTTTGTGTCTTTTCAGCTTTATGTTCCCCTCCAATGGGTAACCAGACAAAAGCCCCCTATATCTTTTCACAACTGGCTAAATAGAAGATTTTTATAAAGGGTGGGAGGGACGGGGATTTAAAGCCACATCGCTTCTATTTTGTTTGCCAAACACCTTTGTGAGATTGCTTTTGCTCTGCTGCATTTTTAGCAGTAGTTTGATTTTTCCGAACACGAGAATAGGACCTGGCACCAGGAAGCGTACGTCGAGAACGCGCAATCATTGGTCCCGATCCATGATATATTATTTGTTGGCTATCGAGTGTAAATAAATACAGGATCCAAGGCTGCTACGGGTGCAACCCTCATGCCTCCCTTTGCCAGAGCAATAATATTTCCCTGCATTCGTCAGTGCAATAGGCTCAGCTGTCAGTCTCTGCCTCCCCACCCTTGGAATCGCTTCAGCATTTTAATCCCATTACCATCCCCAGTTCATCTGAATTCTAATGCAATCTGCAAACATGATTTTATGCATGATCTTTCCCCTCCCTGTTTATTCTCCTCCTGGACGATCTTTCCAGGTCTTTAGGGCTTGGATAAGGCGCCTCAAACAATAGTATCCCTCTACCGGCTCTATCTGTTTACCAGATTCCTCAACATTTGGGTCTTATTTTGTGTGCTGCCTGTCGCGTTGGCGCCCGTGCAAATGCAGCGCTTGTCCGTGCTTGCAAAAATAAGTGTTAGCTCGGATTTACTGAGGCACAAATAGTGTTTGTTTGTGTGCGTGAGAGGGAACTGGAGAGTATAATGAAAAAGGCAGAGAGTGGAATAGAGAGATATATAGGGGGGGGGGGTTGAGGGAAAAGGGAAATGAAAAGGGACAGAGTGTGAGACAGGAAGATGGATCAGATGAGGGTTGTGTGTGTGTGTCATTCTGCATGCTTCCAGAGAAAGGGAGGATGACAGCGGAGCCCAAAGCAGGAGGACGGCCTGTTGTGCTGATTGCAATTTTCGTCCCTCGAATTTTTTTCCCGCCGCGAAAATAAAGCCAGGGAAAGGGGTGATAAATAAAAGATGCAATCTTCTTCAGGGGACAGGCTGCCACTGGAGGAACGGCTTGAAAGCAGGGCGACACGGGAGGGATAGGGCTGTCAACAGCATCACACACCGCTGCATGTAGGGACCCATCAGACGAAGACACGAGCAGGAGGGGGGGTGTGTGCGCGCGCGTGTTTGGTGTTTATGATGAAAGACTGTACGGGAACAGAGCGAAGGAAGAGGTTGTTGTGTGTAAAAGCTAATACACTTGAATGAATCTGTGTCTGCCCTCCTCCCCCTCTACTCCCTGGTGAGCAGCTATAAAACTCTCCATATTTACTCCCCTAGCTGACTAGCAGCCCCCTGGTCTCTTGTGATTATTTATCTGTTTCTAAAAGACATTAATCACACACTCTTTTTATTTCCCCCCATAAATCAATGGTGTGTTGGAGGACGGGAACAGGGGAGGCGTGGGGACCTGCTGTAGAAGGAGAGAGAGTGGCTGATGGAGAGGAATGCAGAATAGGAGCTGATAAGGGGAAGAAAGGAGAGTTTGGGAGGCAAGAAGAATGACAGTAGATGCAATATTTAGCCTAACGAGAGGAGGAGAATCCAGTGATATGGACAGATAGAACGGCCTCCACACTTCGGAAACACAGAAGCCCTAGAGGAGTATGTACATTACATAAACATTACACCAAGGTCATTTTCTCATAGGAATAATGTACGTTATTTAAATCCATCCGAGTAACAGTTTAGAAGCAGGTACAGCAGCTTGTACCTCTGACAAGCTGATGTATATGTACCCGGTGTTCAGTGTTTGGGTGTATCTATGGGTGGATGCGTCTAAGGGGGGATGCGTCTATGGGTGGTAAAGTATCTATGAAATGTGAACCTGCTGATATTAATTTGACTGTTGAACACCTCTCTTCTTAGAAACGCGATGCAAGGGAGCAGATGAATGTAAAAACCATGGAAACACCTCAGCAGCTTTTGTTTAACACCTGGTGACCTTGACGAAGCAACATTGTTGTCCCAAGCAGGACAACGCCGTTGACAATAGTTCCTGTCCACGGTTAAGGCGCCGATTTCCCACGATTCCTGATTTCCCATCATTTCTTTGCTTGGTCCTCTGAGATATTATACATTATTTGCTACTTTTCAGGTTTGTGTTTTCCTACAGGGGATGCACATAAAACAATACCTGCATGCATCACAAGGCCAAATGATCATATTGTGTTCAGCTAAACTGTTGAACTGAATGCCACACAATGAGCTGGCTGTGATTAGTGCTGTAGTAGCACAAAACATCACATGGCACTTTGTGATGTGGAACAGGTCTATATTGTTTAGTGTCTAATTAAGCTGTCCAGCAGCATTGGAGGTGTCTGATGTGGCAGAGGAAATGCATGTTGGTATCCAGTCAGAGCACGGTGATGCATTAACCGTTTAGACCTTCAGCGGTGCGACACACGGCACATCTGCTTTGTGTGCTATTTGTGCTGAGCCCTCCCGGGAATCGAACCCACAACCCCATGATCTTGCCGAACAAGCCATGCGAGGCCACAAGGCTTCTCCTCGTTCCTCGGCCGTCGTCTCGTCAAGTTTGTCCCGCTCTCCTCTGTCTCTGCATTTCGACCCCCCCATTCTATAAACCCACGCCGTTCTATAACCCCCCCGTCCTATAAACCCACACCGTCCTATAACCCCCCGTCCTATAAACCCACATCGTCCTATAAACCCCTCGTCCTATAACCCCCCCGCCGTCCTATAACCCCCCCCACCTATAAAC
>JACXGK010011734.1:0-15497 GCA_016801125.1 Novumbra hubbsi
TGTCTGTGCTGTCCCCAGGCCTGTCTAAGAAGAGTAACAGATAAATGTGATCATGTCTGTGCTGTCCCCAGGCCTGTCTAAGAAGAGTAACAGATAAATGTGATCATGTCTGTGCTGTCCCCAGGCCTGTCTAAGAAGAGTAACAGATAAATGTGATCATGTCTGTGCTGTCCCCAGGCCTGTCTAAGAAGAGTAACAGGGGGACCCAGCTCCATAAGTACTACATGAAGCGCCGGACACTTCTGCTGGCCCTACTGGTAGGCCCTGTCTGGGGAGGAGACTAGGACACAGGCACCTCCTAGCACCTCCATTGACTGTTACTCATTGCTATTTCACCTCTGTCTTGGTCTCCCCGTCCCCCCCTCTCTCTAGGCCAGTGAGATTGAGCGCTTGACTACGTGGTACAACCCCCTGTGCACCCAGGAGCTGGCCATCGCTACAGAGCAGTCCGTGGAGACCAGCATCGCCAACTGGAGGTCCAAGTACATCAGCCTAAGTGAGAAGCAGTGGAAAGACAACGTCAACCTGGCCTGGAGTATAGCGCCTTACCTGGCCATGCAGCTACCTGCCAGGTACTCATCCTCAAGGGGGCGTTCCCTGCGCGTCCGCAGGTTGTCGAACGTTGCGACTGTAGCTGGGGACACATCACTGTCTCACATTGAGAAGGCAACAAACATGCCCGTCTGTGTTTCGGCACGAAAACCTAGAACTGTGCTTTGACCCGTCCGCCGGCGTGTCCAGGTTTAAGAACGACTCAATCGTGGCGGAGGTGACCCGGCTGGTGAGGCTCGACCCGGGAGCAGTGAGCGACGTCCCCGAGGCCGTCAAGGTGAGTCCCCGACGCAGGACGGACCGGTGCTGACGTTGGCCACAACAGGTTATTTATTCTAACCTTATTTAGTCTCGGACCCAGGTTTAGTCCGTGTGTGTGTGTGTGTTTCTCCAGTTCCTGGTGACCTGGCACACCATCGATGCGGACTCTCCCGAGCTGAGCCACATCCTGTGTTGGGCCCCGGCCGACCCCCCCACCGGCCTCTCCTACTTCTCCTCCATGTACCCCCCGCACCCCCTCACCGCTCAGTACGGGGTCAAAGTGCTGCGCTCCTTTCCTCCGGTACGTAGCGCAACGCCACACGCGGGGGGGCGGGCCCTTCATCGTGTGACTAATCCCTGCCAATCTATTGGTTCCTCTAGGACGCCATCCTGTTTTACATCCCTCAGATCGTACAGGCCCTTCGCTACGACAAGGTAAGTCGCACTTGCGTTCAACTTGCTGCTATGCTCATGCTGTGTGTCCGTGTGAGAGGGAGGAATACTGTGTGTGTGTGTGTGTGTGTGTGTTGGACAGATGGGCTACGTGAGGGAGTACATACTCTGGGCGGCCCAGAAGTCTCAGCTGTTGGCCCACCAATTCATCTGGAACATGAAGACTAACATCTACCTAGATGAGGAGGCACACAACAAAGACCGTAAGACACACACACACACACGTACACACACACACACGCAATTCTCTGCACTCGAATTCAACCGCTTCTCACGTATACATACAAACACATGTCCGTACTCTCCAGCACGTACTAAGGGGCTCACACTTTGATGTTTGACGTCATTTAGCAGATGTCTACATCCAGAGCAAATTACAATGATCAAGAGCGACACACACACACACACACACACACACCGTGCGTCTCTTTCTCTAGCCGACATCGGGGATCTGTTGGAGGACATGGTTGAGGAGATCATCGGCTCTCAGTCCGGTGCCGCCAAAGACTTCTTCCAGAGGGAGTTTGACTTCTTTGACAAAATCACCAACGTTTCCGCCATCATCAAGTAAGGCTAACGTCCGCCGGGGGGGCGTTCCTGCCCCACGTCACATCCCTACTCCTTAGTCCGCTACTGTCAACCAGTGAGGTGTGGCTGTTTTTCAGACCCACCCCCAAGGGAGACGAGAGAAAGAGGGCGTGTCTTAAAGCCTTGTCCGACATCAAAGTCCAGCCAGGTAACTATTTTTAGAAGACTACTTTTGCCGTGCGCTTGCTTGGATACAGTGAGCTCTTAATGAACCTGAAAAAACTTATTTCCCCAGGGTTTTGGTCTGTGTAATCAGCTATAGATCAGTGGCCGTGCTAAGTGGAAGCAGGTGTGTGTTTGACTGTATCTCTGTCTCCCCCTGGTGATTAACATGCAGGATGCTACCTGCCCAGTAACCCAGAGGCCATTGTACTAGACATCGACTACAAGTCTGGAACACCCATGCAAAGGTAATCGTTGTGTTACTGATTGAAATCCAGTGATGTTTGTCATAACCAGGGCCGGTTCTATGCATTTGCAACATAAGCGGTGACTTAGGGTCCCTGACCACCAGGGGAGCTCCCAAACGCTAACGAGCCACCACCCTCTAGCGGAGAAGGGGCCCCAAATAAAATGCCACTTAGGGCCCCCAAAAGGCTAGAGCCGGCACAGTTCATACCTCGTGCGGATATCTGGTCGCTCTTTATGCTGGAATCGTAACGTGTGAACTCCTCTGGTGTCCCCCAGCGCGGCCAAGGCCCCCTACCTGGCCAAGTTCAAGGTGAAGCGCTGTGGAGTCAGCGAGCTGGAGAAGGAGGGCCTGCGGTGCCACTCAGACTCTCGGGACGGGGAGGACAGCGAAGATGTAGCCCGCCGCATCGTCTGGCAGGCGGCCATCTTTAAAGTCGGCGATGATTGTAGGCAGGTGAGGTAGATGAATACACACACACACAAACCAGTGTGTTGTACACACAACGCTTAAAAATGATTCATATTTTTTTCATCCAAAATGATAATATTATCAGTATCTCTTTCCCTCTCTCTCCCACCTTCTCTCTCCCACCCTCTCTCTTCCTCTCCAGGACATGCTGGCGCTCCAGATAATCGGCCTGTTTAAGAACATCTTCCAGCTGGTGGGACTGGACCTGTTTGTGTTTCCCTACAGAGTGGTGGCTACAGCCCCCGGGGTAAGAAGGGCCTCCGTTATACCCTCACCCTCTGTCCTGCCCGTCTGCAGTGCAGCATGCCAGTAACAGATCCCTCTGTCCGGATCCAGTGCGGCGTGATCGAGTGCATCCCCGACTGCAAGTCCCGTGACCAGCTGGGCAGGCAGACGGACTTCGGGATGTACGACTACTTCAGGAACCAGTATGGGGACGAGTCCACTCTGGCCTTCCAGAAGGTGAGCTGAACCGCGTTCCCATGACTCCCCAACCGACTCCTGACCTGAGACTCGTCTGCTACTTTTCCGTGCCTGGCATTGGAGTCATGATCAATTGACTCAGTTGCCTTTAATACAGGTGCGTCCGCTGTGAATCAATGTTGCACGTCTGTTGTCTGTCTCCGTCTCACGCTCCTTCTAGGCGAGGTACAACTTCATCCGCAGCATGGCAGCGTACAGCTTGCTGCTCTTCCTGCTGCAGATCAAAGACCGACACAATGGGAACATCATGCTGGACAGCAAGGGACACCTCATCCACATAGGTACAACATCATCCACACATTCAATTCATACAAAAAGGGTAATCCCTTTTACATAGGTAATCACTTGGATTTCTGTTTGGGTTCAGTGAAGAACTGCATGTAATTGATATGAGTTGTCTAAAAAGCATCTACTTTCAGACTTCGGCTTCATGTTTGAGAGTTCTCCTGGTGGTAACTTGGGCTGGGAGCCGGATATCAAGCTGACCGATGAGATGGTGATGATCATGGGAGGCAAGATGGAGGCCACACCTTTCAAATGGTTCATGGAGATGTGCGTTAGGGGATACCTGGCCGTCAGGTATGAATGTGTTTGTCAGAGTGTTTCTGTCCTAGAGTTTGACCATTTGGACACACAACACAGAGTTAATTAATTTATACATATTATTATAAATATATCTATATTTTTGCTATTACAAAAAGATTTGATAAATAGTTGTTTATTAACATCCAGTCAAAGACATTTCCATAAAACACTGCTAAAAACAAATGAAGGGACCAATTAAATCATACATCGGGTCAATGGAAACTAAACTTGAGGATTTGGATTCAAACTCACACCAAAACACTTACTAGTGAGTATGACTTAGTGGTGTTGGATGTACCGATACATAACCTTTCAGAGGTCCTCAAATAGATTCAGGTCTGGGGAACGTGAGGGCCAGTCAATAGCATCAATGCCTTCGTCATCCAGGAACTGCCTACACACTCTGGCCACGTGAGGCCTGGCATTGTCCTGCACCAGGAGGAACCCAGAGCCCACTGCACCAGTGTTAGGTCTGATGATGGGTCTAGTGATTTCATCCTGGTACCTAACAGCAGTCAGGGTACCGTTGGCTAACATGTGGAGGTCTGTGTGACCCTCCAAGGATGTGCCTCTCCAGACCATCACTGACCCACAGCCAAACCGGTCATACTGGATGATGTTGCAGGCAGCATAATGTTCCCCAGGGCTTCTCCAGTCTCTTTCACGTCTGTCACACATGGGCTCAGTGTGAACCTGCTCTCATCTGTAAAAAGAATGGGGTGCCAATCACGGACCTGCCAACTCTGTTCTTTGGCGAATGCCAATCAAGCTGCACAGTGCTGGGCTTTCTTGCTGTTGCCCTAGGTGACATTGATTCACAATCTATGCTTCCTAACTGGACTGATTGATATCCCTTTAAATTGACTTGGTTTTACACTGTGATGATTAGTTGTTCACTTAATTTATTTTTAAGCAATGTTCATTCATCTAATTAATTACATGGTGATTCAGGAAGTATTTGAGTAATCATCCTGACAACGGCTTCTAAAACAATAATGAAGCTGAGGCACTAAACACGGATCCACAGAAGTTTAATTCACACCAACGTGATGTAATCACAAGTTTGCACAAGGCATGTCGGTGGGTTTTGGTTCATCGTACCGGCTACCCTATCCATAGTAAACTGTCTTTCTTTTGGTTTTACTAATCTTTGTTTCTCCTGTCCCTGCCAAGGCCATACATGGATGCGGTGGTGTCTCTTGTCACTCTGATGCTGGACACTGGACTGCCATGTTTCAGAGGGCAAACCATCAAGCTGCTCAAGTCAGTACATCAATAAACCTGCACGTTCCGTCTAGCAGAGACCCTCTTGACTGTTTCTGAACGTGCGTGTGTGTGTTTGTGTGTGTCTACAGGCAGCGGTTCAACCCCAGTATGAGTGAGAAGGAGGCGGCTGCTTTCATCATCAAGGTGATCCAGAGCTGCTTCCTCAGCAGCAGGTAATGCCAATGGCCCCGTCCCATTTCAACACCTGGCTGCTTTTCTTACTACATAGCCCAATCCCATTTCAGCTAGCTCAGTGGTTGGCCTAATTCAGAGGTCGGACAACTTTATTCAACTGAAATAAAAACAGTATATATTTAAATATATATATATATATATATATATATATATACAGTGGGGAGAACAAGTATTTGATACACTGCCGATTTTGCAGGTTTTCCTACTCAAAGCATGTAGAGGTCTGTCATTTTTATCATCTGTACACTTCAACTGTGAGAGACGGCATCTAAAACAAAAATCCAGAAAATCACATTGTATGATTTTTAAGTGATGAATTTGCATTTTATTGCATGACATAAGTAATTGATACATCAGAAAAGCAGAACTGAATATTTGGTACAGAAACCTTTGTTTTGCAATTACAGAGATCATACGTTTCCTGTAGTTCTTGACCAGGGTTGCACACACTGCAGCAGGGATTTTGGCCTAATCCTCCATACAGACCTTCTCCAGATCCTTTAGGTTTCGGGGCTGTCGCTGGCCAATACGGACTTTCAGCTCCCTCCAAAGATTTTCTAATTGGTTCAGTTATGGAGACTGGCTAGGCCACTCCATGACCTTGAAATGCTTCTCACGGAGCCACTCCTTAGTTGCCTTGGCTGCGTGTTTCGGGTCGTTGTCATACTGGAAGACCCAGCCACGACCCATCTTCAATGCTCTTACTGAGGGAAGGAGGTTGTTGGCCAAGATCTCGTGATACATGGCCCCATCCATCCTCTCCTCAATGTGGTGCAGTCGTCCTGTTCCCTTTGCAGAAAAGCATCCCCAAAGAATGATGTTTCCACCTCCATGCTTCACGGTTGGGATGGTGTTCTTGGGTTTGTACTCATCCTTCTTCTTCCTTCAAACACGGCGAGTGGAGTTTAGACCAAAAAGCTCTATTTTTGTCTCATCAGACCACATGACCTTCTTCCATTCCTCTTCTGGATCATCCAGATGGTCATTGGCAAACTTCAGACGGGCCTGGACATGCGCTGGCTTGAGCAGGGGGACCTTGCGTGCGCTGCAGGATTTTAATCCATGACGCCGTAGTGTGTTACTAATGGTTTTCTTTGAGACTGTAGTCCCAGCTCTCTTCAGGTCATTGACCAGGTCCTGCTGTGTAGTTCTGGGCTGATTCCTTACCTTCCTCATGATCATTGATGCCCCACGAGGTGAGATCTTGCATGGAGCCCCAGACCGAGGGTGATTGACCGTCATCTTGAACTTCTTCCATTTTCTAATAATTGCGACAACAGTTGTTGCCTTCTCACCAAGCTGCTTACCTATTGTCCTGTAGCCCATCCCAGCCTTGTGCAGGTCTACAATTTTAGATGTCCTTACACAGCTCTCTGGTCTTGGCCATTGTGGAGAGGTTGGAGTCTGTTTGATTGAGTGTGTGGACAGGTGTCTTTTCTACAGGAAACAAGTTCAAACAGGTGCAGTTAATACAGGTAATGAGTGGAGAACAGGAGGGCTTCTTAAAGTCTGTGAGAGCCGGAATTCTTACTGGTTGGTTGTTGATCAAATACTTATGTCATGCAATAAAATGCAAATTGATTACTTAAAAATCATACACCGTGATTTTCTGGATTTTTGTTTTAGATTCCGTCTCTCACAGTGTGTACCTATTAAAAAATAACTGACCTCTACATGCTCTGTAAGTAGGAAAACCTGCTAAATCGGCATTATATCAAATACTTGTTCTCCCTACTGTATATATAGCTAGCTTTAAGAGGGTGCTGTAGCTCCCTTCATCATACCTAAAGTGCCCCCACACTAAAGCGCCTCCACCCTAAAGTAACTCCACCGTAAAGCACCCCACCATGTGTCATGCTGCCAAACTCCACATGCTACCTGTCTGTATACACATATTATATACTATGCTGTTACACAAACTGAAGATGCTATCTGTTTCTCTCTCTTTGTTCAGGAGCAAGACATATGATATGCTACAGTATTACCAGAACCAGATACCTTACTGAAGACCTGCAATATTAGCCCGTACTGAGAACCTGCTTTATCCTGTCTGATTCAAGACCCTATTTTCTCTGTAGGCAGTGAACGCTGTTTTATCCTGTCAGGAAGGTCAGAGGTTTTCCTTAGCTCGCTAGCTAGCATCAAGCATCTTGTGCACTTTATAGATCATTGTATTTTACCCACCTGATTGGACCCTGATCCAGAGCTGTTACACACGACTAGAGAAATCGCTTTACTAACTGGATGAACGGTTAACATGTTTTAAGTTAGGCAAGCAAGCAACCAAACAAAAACCCTTTAAACAGGCTTGTAAAAAATACGATTTCAGCCTTAGTTCAACATCCTCTTCAAGACCTAGTTGGTGTCTGAAGTGGAACATCTGTCCTGGTCGGTCTTGAGGCACAGCTTGTCTCCAAAGGAGAACTAAAAAAGTCATTGAGAATATTCTTTGTGCTGCTTTTTGTGAGGAACATTCTCTACGCAGTGGATCAACTTTACATGGCCTAGCCTATCAGCCAATCAAGTTAATTCCTTAAATTATGTAAGATAATGCTGAACTCCTTTGCAATCAGCAACTCCATATAACACACATCAGTCAAGGATGTCTTCAATCTGTCACATACAAATTGTGTCTGTGTGTCCCACAACTCTACTAGTCATGAGTGATGAGTGGATCTTCTCTCGGGGGACATTTCTAATGGTGGCTATATCTGTCCAGAGTTAATCACGTAGTGTGTGTGTTGTGTGAGTGTGTATGCATGTTTGTATCAGCTCCAAGGTGGTTGGGTCCAGTTCAGGATAAGCCAGTGTTTGTGTACTTACTAACCCACTAACTCCGCATGTCTCCACACTAGACATTTACTCGTATTAACGTCTTACATGGATTTTAAAGCAGTCTTAAGTGTGTTTATGTGCACGTGTGTGCGATTTCTATTCAGAGACGTTCCTATTTCTTCTAAAAAAAACAACAACATTCTGATGTTGGTGATGACATGGCGGTAGCTACGCACACCCAAAAAGCTGTTTCTTTACCCATTGGCACAAACAGCAGTGTGGTGTCACACAACTACAGTTGTAGTACGCCTGTTATGTTACGCAAGACGTTACCATCTTCATGTGTCAACAGATTGATCATGCCCTTAACTGGCACCTTCTCATCATGCTCTAGCCACAGTATATACCCACACACACACACACACACACCGTTTTGGTCTTCACGAAGATGTGTTATTTAAGAGTCTGTTAGGAGAATCATTTAATGTATTATTTTTTTTGTGGGTGGATATGTTGTTATTCATTATGTGTTATATGAAATACCCAATGTATTACTGTTTTTTAAGTATACTACAGTAAACTAAGTTATTATATAGAATATTAGAGTCTGTACTGTAGATTGATATTGGCTAACAAGGACATGTATTTCACAACAGAAGAGGAGAAACAGCTGTGACAATTTGAAGCCCTGGTTGTACAAGCCTTCGTTTTTAAATTGGACTGTTTGAGTTAATGTCTGTTTTATACCTTCACTGTTGTCAGACACTTTCTGCATCTTTGTGGCCATCAGGTCCCTACAATATACAATCCAGTGTTTGTGCTCGTGTGCTTGTGTTTCCAGACTTTTCCTCGTGTGAAATTGCGATGACGTGCTGAAACATAAACCTCTCATGTGGCCACAGACACCTGATGTGCGTTTCTGTTTGTCATCAGGTTCAAAGTGTTCTCATTAGCACCTCGCTGAGGGATTATCCTTGCCAGGACACGTACTCAATGTGTACTTGCCCAAACCATTTTTCAGGCAGCATCTCCTGTTTTCCTACACATTGGTGCCCATTCCCTGGTGTGGGGAATCTTTTTAAATTCATGTCGTTCACTTTTTAGTCACTCAATTGTGTGCTTTCATATTAGAATATCCTGGTGGGACAATTAAACTATGTGGTGTTAAGATAGCTTTTCCCGTAGTGTTATAAATAGGGCCTGTCCTGAAAATGGTCCCCAGATTTCAGGATAGTATTTAAGTCTAGTGTACAGTCACTTCCAGTAGGATTGGCATCCTTGAAGGTGGGCATGAAAGGCTTTAGAAGACAAATGCTGGCTGGCTTTTTGATAATTTTTAGTGATCAAATGTGGCGTTTTTCGTAATTTATTAATGATCAAAGAGGATCAAACTAAATTACACATTTAACAAATATTATTTTCAAAAATTATTGGTGCCCTTGTTGTCAGTTATTTTTGCATCCCATCCCCTAATACATTTTAGGAAAAATTTTAATGCGGCTATGCTTATATTGGATTAGATTGGAGATCTTATTGGGAGGGATCTTGTTGGGAGGGACTGTTCCACCACAGAATTTTAGCTTTTTTTGGAGAACCAACTCCAAAATATGAGAATATATTGGGAATTAAAAAATTTCGGAAATGTCACTGCCTTGAAGTCATGTGGTGTTGTGAGACACAACTAGTGGATTAACCCAGGTGTCCCTCAGACACATTGGATGTGCTTTGAGGACTCACGTAGGAATCAGCTGTCCTCAGGGAGTTTCTGCCATGAGACAGTGCCTTCATTACCCAGTTAGGGAGAAAATGAATAAATACAATTTACAAAAGATTTTTGGACAAAAAATGTAATATACTGTGTATATTATTCATTTGTCTGGGAAAAACGTTAAGAAATTGTAACAAAAATTTGTAATTTTGGTTAATTCATTTTAATCATAACACATTACTATATGTTCCACAACCTAAAAAGTTTTTAGATTATTTCAAAGTCATTTGGGCCTACCTCTAAATGTAAACCCAGGATGGCTGACACTTTTAGAGGCTTTGAAGCCACTTACACATAAGTATGGTTTGACATAAGTATGGTTTGTAGTTGTGGAGACAATCACACAATAACACTAACAATTTGACTAAATTATTCTTATGTTTGGCTCACATAATTTCAAAGTCGTCAGTAACGGTAGATTTAACCTGATGACTGGTGAGGAAAGTAAACCACATGCTGGGTTAATTTCCACAGCACAACATGTGTGGGGACCCTCAGCGTTTCCATATATTAGATTCCAGAACACACCAGAATCAACTGGTCTTCAACACACCGCTTCATTCAGATAAGCAAGTTCAGGGCGAAAAGGTCAACAGGGGAGCTCTCAAAACCACTGACTTAAAAGTGTTGATCTGAGGCCGCCACAACATGGCCTCATTGGTCCTGTGGCTACCACACTGTGTGAAGTCTACCACACTGTGTGAAGTCTTCCTCGCTGAATGTAATCTCACTCTTCTTAATATATGATGTGCTGCTATTTGCAATAATGTAAATTTGAGTCTTATCTTGGATGAAACCAACAAAGACAATACATGTTTTATATCTGGAAAAGTGCAAAGATGGCTGGTTGGTACCGCTCCTCTAGTGTATAAATAAGACATGCTACCTTATAGTACCTTATATATTCGGCTCTGGATTATGCCCTTTTACCCCCAGTGCCGTGTCGAACAAGGTGGATGAATTGGATTACGATGGTCTACGCCCTTTGAGGAATCAGTTGGTCTCAGATCCACCGGATTAGTGCCGCAAGCGTCTTACACCTGAGACAAGGTAGTGCAAGGATAAGGCCCAATCAGTCTGCTCCGATAACACATACTAGGATGTCTCCGGAAAACCGTGAGCTTGTGTCATCGTGCGCTAGAAGTGCTTTGGTTGTACCTTTGTGCTGGGTTGCGATAAAAGGAGAATCTTTAACAGACCGAAGGGATGTGGGATCCAAGTACTGTCCTATTTAAAACCTTAAACAATAATTAGTGACTTGCATGTCTGTCCCCCCACTATTTGTAAGCCATTTCTCGTTCTGTGTCAAACTCTGGTCACAAGCTATTTTCACAGCAATGAAAGCCCTATAAACAAACTGCCGGACATGAAAAAATACATCTGCGCTAAACGTCTGGTCCTAAAATATATTGATAGAATTAAGCAAATTTAGGCTACCTATCAAATGTCCAAAATATGTGATATGCTATTTATGTGCCGGTATGGCAGTGGGTCAGTGATGGTCTGGAGAGGCATATCCTTGGAGGGTCATACAGACCTCCACATGCTAGCCAACGGTACCCTGACTGCTGTTAGGTACCGGGAGGAAAGCCTCTGACCCATCGCCAGACCTGATGCTAATGCAGTGGGCCCTGGCCTCCTCCAGGTGAGGGACAATGCCTGGCATCATGTGGTCAGAGTGTGTAGGACGTTCCTGGTTGACTGGCAGTCACGTTCCCCGGACCTGAAATCCATTGAGAACCTTTAGGACGTTATGCACTGCTCAAAAGAATTAAGGCAACACATCAATCACACGTCGGGTCTCGATGAACGTAATATGTTCATGCTTGGCTACAATCTTGTATCTGACCTCACATAATACTCTTGTTTTCCTTTTGCCTCCGTGCTCATGCGGAACTTGCAGTGACACAAAGCAGGAGAATGATTCTTTTTCTTTTAAAAACGGTTGTATTGGTCATTTTTGTATTGCAGACACCTGCGACTCAGCGCAGGGGACTTCTGTTCACAACTCTGTGCGGTATGGCTGGGCCATGGGGTTGGGGGAGGTTCTTGTCTTCCTGTCAACGCTTGGATGAAAACTTACGTCACACAGAATTCAGTGGACTGGCTCTATCTAGAAAACGAAAGGTCTTAATTTCCTAGAACCTCCTGCTCCAACGCAAACCTATAATCTTGCTGCCAGTCAGCTTGTCTTGATCTGGGCCAGGTGGGGAGGTGTGTTGGTACTACCCAGTCCTGGTGAGGCTCGACCCGGGGCAGGATCTAACTTTAAGGCTCTGACCTCTCATTGCCTGTCAGCTAATCAGATTTCTTGTTAATTCTTTAATTCAGAGTCATGTGTTCTACAGATGAAGTCCATAGGCAATCAATCAACGCATCTTGTTGATAATGAAGATATTGGATTATTCAGAGCCACAGTCTACTGGCCTATGGCCTGAGACCTGTATGGGAGGAGCCCTCAATGCTAGGCCACATGTCGTTACTCATCCAGAGCGATGTACATGTACATACACTATATAGACAAAAGCATTGGGCCATACCTCTTAATCTTTGAATTCAGGTGTTTCATTCAGTCCCATTGCCACAGGTGTATGAGTCTAGCACCTGGCCATGCAGTCTGCCTTTAGAAACGTTTGCAAAAGAATGGGTCGTTCAAAAGAGCTCACTGAATTTGAGCATGTTACTATCATTGGATGCCACAGTTGCAATTCAGTTTGTGAAACGTCTTCCCTCCTAGAATGTCCACTGTTAGTGTTATTATTGCATAGTGGAAGAGTTATAGAGCCACAATGTGGCAGACCATCTAATGTTACAGAGCGGGGTCACCAACTGCTGAGGCACATAGTGTGTAAAGTCTCCAACGCTCTGCTGACTCATCTGTAGAGTTCCCAACCTCCTCTGGCATTAACATCGGCACTAAAACTGTGCGCCGGGAGCTTCATGGCGTGGGTTTCCCTGGTTGAGCAGCTGTATGCAAGCCTTACATCACCAAGCACAATGCCAAGTCTTGGATTGAGGGTTGAAAAGCATGGCCCCACTGGTCTCTGGAGCACTGGAAACGTGTTCTGTGGGGTGACGAATCACAATCCCTGATCAACATCTACATTTGGGCTAGAAGGCACCTGACCTACCTCAAGACGTTGCTGGAAGCAGAAGGGAGCCCTGTCCGATTACATCAGGAAGCGTTTAATTGCACCTTCAGAAAGGAGACAAACTTTTTTTTATGCATGACACCGTACGTTTGTTTTCCTTAGAATCAACTCTTTTTCATTTTAAATTGTAGATCAAAGCCTGTTCATCAAAGGTAATCCCATGTAAAACCCTCAACACACACTCCAAAATCACTTTTACTCTGAACAGACTGCCTTCAGCCAAAATAGGGTAAGCAGGTCATGTCTGAGGCATTAAAACAATCCTCTCAACGAGCTTGACTTTGTCCAAACCTCACCCACCACCAAACCATTAGCATACAGAGAAAGAGAGCAGCAGATGTTTTGGGTCTCCTTTGCCTGCGCTCTCCATCCTTCAGCCTCTCCCTCCACCCCTTTGTTGCCCACTCCAGATGCCCGTCCTTTGTCCTGCCGGGGGTGGTGTGTGCGGGTACTGAGGTGAGGGGTGGCTGGGAGCAAAGGGGCCCTTTCAGTCCACAGGGCCAGCTGTAAAGCCAAGAGACCCCCCCCCCCCCAACACATTATCTTTGTGCCCACTAGGACTTGAGTGAGCGGTCGTTACTTCCACATAGACCTAAATAAATCGGAGACTCTCCAGTAGCTCAACGGTTTGAACCAGCAACACCCCTCCCCAAAAATGAAAAAGACAAAGCTCTGGTGCCGTTTTCTGGACTCACAAATTTGCCGCACGCCCCTCCCACCCCAATGGCCCGTCAGGACTGACATGCATCTGGTGACGTATCCATGCCGGCTGTCAATTTCAGGGCTGCCGTATGGCCTGGGAGGGGCTGGACTTAAAATGCAGCCTTTTGTGTTGAACCTTGACCCTTTAAAGGGTCAACTGGCATGTGACACCAGGAGGAGTGCGGGGATGGGGCTTAACACAGGCCTCACATTTTCAACCGCTCTGCTCTCACAGGGGCAAGGGTGTTGAGTTAACGCACAGGGTACACGCACAGGGTACACGCACAGGGTACACGCACAGGGTACACGCACAGGGTACACGCACAGGGTACACGCACAGGGTACACGCACAGGGTACACGCACAGGGTACACGCACAGGGTACACCAGGGAATAGCCAAAAGGCAAGCAATGGGAGAGTGAACGGGGAGGTCAGATGGAAAGCCTATTTAACTTGGGCACAATAGACCATCATACACATGGTAAATGTGCCCCCAGTACCCTCCCCCAACCACGTCTAACTGGAACCAGGGCCCCAATCTACCCCCCCCACCCAGCACTCCTCAAACCACCAATGACCAAGAACAAAAACACAATTTTCTTTACAATCAAGTTTAATAAAAGATCGATATAAGAAGACATTCTCGTTTCTGTACATTAAGACTGTAGATTGACCGAGGGGCTGAGGATTCTGCATCTCTACGCATCACTGTGTCAACTCAGATCGAAATTGTGAAATGTCAGATCACCATCTCTGAGGGAATGAAACACTTTGGGTTGCTCAGCAGGCATGAACAAAAGCAAATTTCAACCATTTGGTAGAACAGAGAAAGTTTGTGTACAAAAACAGATGGAGATGTGACACGATTAACAACCGGTCATCTCAGGAAGTCTAGATCACCTGCGGTCTCCGTTTGGTTCCTTAGTGGTTTGGTATGGTTTAGTAGCGCTTTGAAAAACTATTATGCTGTGATAGACACCTTTGGTTTTTTGATGAAGACTCAACAAGAATCTCTGTAATAGTCACAATGTTTGCTTTGACAGTACCAATGCATTCTGTATGATACAATACATATTGCATTTTTACCCAAAGTCAAGGGTTCCATGATACAAAAAAAACATTTTACATTCTTAAAAAAAAAAAAGGAAACATGAAACAATGTCACACAGCAAAAACAATAAACTATTTGTATTCTACACACTTTGGGGTAAAACTGGTACACAACATCAAAACACCAGAAGGACATTCCATTCCATTCCCACTGTCTCCAGTGTCCTGGGCTGAGCGCTTCAGGTGTTAATGGCTGTGTTTTAAAGGGACCAAGCCTAAGGTCGGGTAGGGGAGAGGTGGCCCCATGGAAGTGGGAAAATACCTCTAGGCCTTAAGTGTCTTGGATATATTTAAATATTATTTTATTACTGAAAATCTAAGCTACACCTAGTTTGGGTATCTGGAGTAATAATATAACAACTGAAAAAGGCCTGTTTTTTCAGGTCTCTATCCCCAACTGAATCCAACGGTCTTCCTTTAGTCAACTGACACTAGGTTTTAATACCTTCATTACCCAACTAAGCTTACTGCTGCTATCAAGGGGACAGGTCACAGAATAATTAACAGTAGCAGACTAATTGTTAATAACTTAAGGACAGTATTAGTGGACAGCACTGCAAGGCCCTGAAGCGGCCAGGCCCCCGCAAGGCCCCGAAGCGGCCAGGCCCCCGCAAGGCCCCGAAGCGGCCAGGCCCCCGCAAGGCCCCGAAGCGGCCAGGCCCCCGCAAGGCCCCGAAGCGGCCAGGCCCCCGCAAGGCCCCGAAGCGGCCAGGCCCCCGCAAGGCCC
>JACXGK010011736.1:0-15493 GCA_016801125.1 Novumbra hubbsi
TCTTCACTGCAGGCTTTGAAAATGACATGTTTGGGGCTGTGGAATATATTTGAATTCCACTTGGTGTCACTGTCGTGTTTAGTCGTGTTTATGACATCATATAGAAATATATGTAGTGTTCATCGTGTGAGGCAATGCAAATAAAAAATAATGACCCCCAAATAACGGTGCAATCCTATAATTGGTCCGGGTTATCGGGTGTCGGTATGTGACTGCAGACCACATTAGGCTACATTATTGCCTTACTTTTCTTTTATCGCACCGCGTACGCATTACTTTGAATTATTTTGTCAGAGAGAGACATATATACGTATAATGTCCCGCTAAGCAGCAACTTAAAAAACTTTTTTGGGAAGTGTTGTTAACGCAGCGCGCTGGGAAGAATGTCCGCGTTTGCCTAATAGAAACAAGTTAGCCAGCCAGGCACGGAAGAAAACTCTCCATGGCAACGCTGCTGTAACTTTCACTCATTGAGAAATGTTTCTCTGCTTGCATCAAGCCCGGTCGATGTCCCGCCCCCGAGAGCCATATACCCCACAATGATTGGTAGGTTCGTTCAGCTCCGCACACAACACTGTAAAGTGCCATTCATATTAAACTTGCGGGCCGCACTAACATTAAACTTTCATATTAAGGTGGGGGCCACAAAATATCGTCTCGCTGGCCGCAATTGGCCCCCGGGCCGCATGTCTGAGACCCCCGGTGTAGACATTTATAATGGAATTTGTTAGTTTTATTTATTTCTGCATTATACATTATACCATGGTAACAATTATAATAAATACAAATAATAATTATGGCATCTTTATTAAGATGCATTAAATGAAGCTGGTACAATGAATGCATATGTTTGTCTTCATGTCTAGTTAGTCCTGTTCTTTGTTTTATGGATTCCTGTTGTTTCCAACCAGTAAGGTGGGAGAACATGTTTTAGATTCATTGTTAAATGGTGAGTGGTGTTGGTCTTGTCTCGGCCAGCAGAGGGAGACACTCGCTCCAGTAGTTTCTTTACGCTCTCTGATGAATGATGCTAGTCAGTCTGAACTGAATAAAAGGAAGAACCAGATAAACAACACATTTTAAATTAAATACAAGGTGAGGTATTTATTAAGTATAAGATATGATACTTCAAACTAAATGATTGTTAAAATGTTTGGGGATGTTTAGATTTTTGCATGAATTTGTAAGTAAGTTAGCATGGAAGCTAATATTAGCGGCACTCAAACTAGCGGGTTGTTCACACATATATTCAAACATCGTATCCTGCTTTTGTTAAAATTAATATATTATGAGAATGTATCATGGTCCAAAATGAGCACTCGCCAAATGCGGGTAAATTGTGTCTTTGGCAAGTACATTTTGGAGTATTGGCGGGTAGAAAACACAATTTAATGCACCGCTAGAGAAAGCAGCTGGCTTGCTGTCACTTCAATCTGTTGGTTATATGTTGTGGAGCTCCGCCCCCTAGAGGGCGTAGCTCTAGCGGTTTACCCATGCCGCATAGCGGCCAACTGAAAATAAAATGTACTTAGCTCAGCCAATCGGGGCACACCTGCCCCTATATCTGAGCTTGTGCCCTTCACCCCATGTCCCATTTTTCTTCAGCTTCGACTGAATATTGATGTACTAGCTAGTGATTTTTTCTTTACTGATCACGACATCAGGCGACAATTTTTGGAAGCCGCCTGCCGCTGTTCCTCCTTGGACGCCGGGGAAGACCAGCACACTGTTTGTGTGTCGTGTCTTGGACCATGGCACGCCAAGGAAGGTGTTCTAGAGGCACCAGCATGTGCTCCCTGTGCAGCCTTACCTTTGGCTGTTCGCCAGGGGAGGTTGCAGTACATCCAGGAGGAGATTAGTTTGGACGCCGTCCTCTCTTCTCCTCGAGTGTGGAGCTCCCGCTCGTGGCGACCAGTCAAAATTCCCTCTTCGAATGGAGTTCCAGTTCGTCGTCGAGAAGGCGGCGTTGAGGCTGGAGATTCCTCTGCCCCCCTTCCACCTCCTAAGGCCATTTCGTTCATGTTCTACGCTTCGTGGGCGGAACAGGCTAAGGAGTCACCTGCGCCTGCGCCGAACGTACCAGGACTGTCGGATTATGCCGAAGGTTCCTGGACGGCTCCGGTGTTGGCGAAAGCGCCAGTGAGGTCCTACCTTCCGTTCACCATGGTCGAAGGACGGCAGGAGGCTATTCGTCGTGCTGTGCCCCCTTTGGAACAGGAGTTGGCCTCACATTTCCTGCCGGGACAGTTTGGATGGCAGAACAAGAAGCCTCTGCTTCCCACGTCTAAGGACCGGTTCACGGCGCACATGTTGGACAAGTGCTACATGTTGGGGGCTGTGGCGGCCTCCAATAATATGGCCTTGTTGGCTTAAGCCGCCTCCAAAATGTTTTCGGGGGCAGCGCGGCGTCTCGGCGGCGGCATCGCAGACAACTGGCTACCACAGCGACAGCGACGGCCACAACTGAGCAGGCGCATGTTCCCACTCAAGCGCCTTCTACTCGTAGAGCAGGAGCTTTTGTCCTCGCCCCAAAGTTTGCGAATGGACCTTGGCTGGCGAACAAATGAAAACGCTGACTAGGCGTGGAGTTGGCTTAGTACGAAGGAAATGGAGGTGCCGCGCTTTGTTGCCGGCACGGCCCCCTTATCTAAGAATAAGACCATGGTTGATTTTTATTCTGTTTCATGTGTTTTTCATTCTATAGGGTCTGATGGCCCTGAACGAATTACGCCTATGCTTCACTATCCGTGTCGGGACAGTTTAGCTACTCCATTGGCTACTTATCTCGCACCGGCTCTAATAGCCGGAACGAATAAGATACCTTTGGATATGAGCAGTGGCGCTGGCGCGAAAGGTATTCCTTGTCGCAAGCGCCCTGTAGTTGAGGGTGTGTTTCCTTACAAGAATAGTTGTTCTCGTCCCTTTTTGGGGAAAGTTAACGAAAGAAAACCTTTATCAGTTGGCGTTCAAACTGAGCCTGACGTAAGCGTTAATGGCATAAACCTTGTTGGTTTCAACCAGGTCCGCTTCTAATGCTGACGGGCTGTGCCTGGTTACGCCCACGGGGCACGGTTTAGTTAAAGCTGGATCCCTAGCACGTAGTTTGGACAATTTGCCAAAAGTTGGCGGGTCTGTGGTCTAGTCAGCTACCAAGCGGCGTTGCTTGGCCGCACTCAATGGGCCCTGTCTACTGAACAATGACGTTATGTCGTCATCAGCACTCAGTGGCGTGGTGGGTAGCCTCCCGGACTCTCCTTTTGGTGATCCGGGTTCGAATCTTACCCACAACATTTTTTTGGGGAAAAGAAACCTTATCGAACCCCATGACGCTGGGTGGGTCGAATAAGGTGTTTTCTTTAAATACCACTGTGCCTTCTGGCCCCTTTCGATTTTCGCCCCCCCCTGGGGTCGAGCCCCCCCCCCCCCCTCAGAGAGCTCTTCAGCTTTCTCAGCCTACTGGGATTGGCGTCAGAGATGCAATCTCAGCGCATGGCTCAATTGTACAATCCGAAAGGGTTAAGCAGTACAATTTTGCCGACCCCCCCCTCCTTTCTCGGGAGTGTTGGAGACGGCAATGGCATCGCCAGAGAAGGTGGCAGCCCTGTCGGCAGAAATACAGGAGCTCAGCCAGAAAGGCGTGATATCTGTAGTTCCGGAGGCGCAGAAGAGAGAGGGGTTTTATTCCCTCTATTTTCTGGTGCCCAAGAAGACGGGGGGGAATGAGGCCAATTTTGGACCTACGTATTCTCAACGAGTGTGTTGCAAAACGGTCCTTTCGGATGCACACAACGAAACGCCTGCTGGAGGCGATCCTCCCAGGCGTTTTTTGCACGAGCATAGACCTAAAAGATGCTTACTTCCATGTGTCGATGATTCCTCGTCACAGGAAGTTTTTCAGATTCGCTTTTCAGGGCACGGCGTACGAGTATGCCAGGGTGCCATTCGGGTTCGCGCTCGCGCCCCGCACATTCTCCAAGTGCGTGGAAGCAGCCCTGGAGCCTTTACGCAGGAGAGGAATCAGAATTCTTGCCTATCTGAACGACTTACTGATTTTGGCATCGTCAGCGGAGCTGGCGATGGAACACACTACCCAGGTTGTGAGTCAGTTCTCACACTTGGGACTAGCGGTGAACTGGTCAAAGAGTGCACCCTGGCCGAGTCAACAGGTAGCCTCTTTGGGTCTCCGGTTGGACTCGGCCTCCATGACGGCACGTTTGTCAGAGGAGTGGATGAGGAGAATCTTCTCTGCGCTACACCTCTGCAGACCCCCGTGCACGAGGCCCGTGCGTGCGATCATGTCCCTATTGGGACTCATGTCAGCTGCCCATGCTGTAATACAGTTGGGGCTGCTGCAAATGCGCGCACTACAGAGATGGTTTGCTGGGCAGCGGATAGACCCCGTGCGCCAACGAAACCATCGTTTAGTACTCCCCGAGTGCCTAGGGACAGACCTAGACTACTGGATGAACCCAGTCATTCTGAACCGAGGGGTTCCTCTAGGCAGAGTGACGTCGTTCGTGAGTGTTTTCACGGACGCGTCCTTGACAGGATGGGGGGGTGTGTGGCCACGGAGTGGTCGCCACATCAACCTGCTGGAACTGGAGACGGTTATGTTGGTCGCTTCGTTGGTCGAGGGAAAACATGTCTTAGTTCGATCAGACAATTGAACGACAGTAGCCTATATCTACCAACAGGGAGGAGTCAGGTCCCCTGCGATCCACTTGTCGGCTAGGCATCTATGGCTGTGGGTTCACTGCGTTCTCTGACAGCTGCCCACATTCCGGGAAGCCTGAATGTAGGGGTGGACCTGTTGTCTCGACACTCTGCGGGAAGAACCCAGTCGTCTTCATCCCGAAATCGTCTCTCTCATTGGGAGAGATTTGGGGAGGCCAAGGTGGACCTGTTTGCGTCGAGAGTGAACGCGCAATGCAGACTGTGTTTTCCCTAAGGGACCAGGACCGTGCGCCCCTCGGCACAGACGCGTTTGCTCACCGCCCGTGGCCTCCGGGATTGCTTTACGCCGTCCCACAACAGACGTGCATTGCGCGCCTGTTGGCACGCGTGAGGCTAGATCATCTCTATGGATCCTCATTGCTCCGGACCGTCCGGCAGCAATATGGTATCCGGAGTTGATACAGTTGTTGGTGAGAGCCCCGTGGACCCTTCCTCAGCGCCAGGACGCACGGTCTCAGGCGGAGGGCTCGATTCAGCATCCACCGTCGTTGCGCGGACAGTTGGCGGCTTGGCTCCTGAAAGGGACAGGTTAGCGCGCCGGGGTCTGTCCGAGGACGTTATACGTACGATTCTAGGGGCTAGAGCTGCCTCTACCTCCAGAATCTATGCTGCTAGGTGGAATATGTTCGTGAGCTGGTGTGACAGGATTCATGTGGATCGTTTTTGTTGCCCAGTAGAGCGGATACTCTCCTTCCTGCAATATTTGTTTGATATGAAGAGATCCCCGTCGACCGTAAGGGTTACGCATCGACAATCTCTGCGTGTCATGAAGCTTTTGGGGAGAGGTCTGTTTTCAGTCACCCCCTGGTTAAACGTTTCATGACTGGCACACGGCGCCTACGCCCTGTGGTTAGGACTGGTGTGCAGAATATGGGAGCTGTCTTGGTTCTGCGTGCGCTGTGTGAACCATCGTTTGAACCTCTGACACAGACTTCTTTGAAGTCCCTGTCACTGAAGACAGCTATGTTATTGGCTCTGAGTTCGGCGAAACGGGTGAGTGATCTTCGTGATTTTTCCACTCGTTCGGACTGCTTGTTTATCAATGGTGATTTAAGCAGGGCTGTGTTACGGCCGAACCCTACGTTTGTGCCTAATCTATCACGAGTTCTTCGAATTCAACTGATTGAGTTGCATGCTTTCTGTCCTCCTACTCATAATAATGAGGAGGAGCAGAGACGGTACAGGCTGTGTCCCGTGCGCGCGATTGCACACTATGTGGACCGCACTAAGTCAATCAGATCCTCCCCACAGCTGTTTGTGTGCCACGGTGACAGATTGCTCGGTCGGCCACTGTCAAAACAGCGCATGTCTCATTGGTGATGCGAATGCATCGTCTCGGCGTACGAGTCGATAGGGGCACAGGCCTTGGAGGGTATCAGAGCTCACTCCACGCGTCATCAGACAGCATTTTTTGTGATAATGTAGATACAACCTGAGGTAAGACAGCAGCAGATAAAACCTGAGGTAAGACTACAGTAGATACAACCTGAGGTAAGACTACAGTAGATACAACCTGAGGTAAGACTACAGCAGATACAACCTGAGGTGAGACTGCAGCAGATACAACCTGAGGTGAGACTGTAGTAGATAAAACCTGAGGTAAGACTACAGTAGATACAACCTGAGGTAAGACCACAGTAGATACAACCTGAGGTAAGACAGCAGCAGATACAACCTGAGGTAAAACTACAGTAGATAAAACCTGAGGTAAGACTACAGTAGATAAAGCCTGAGGTAAGACTACAGTAGATACAACCTGAGGTAAGCCTACAGTAGATACAACCTGAGGTAAGACTACAGTAGATACAACCTGAGGTAAGACTACAGTAGATACAACCTGAGGTAAGACTGCAGTAGATACAACCTGAGGTGAGACTACAGTTGAGAAAACCTTCAGAGCTTTACATGCATTCTTCACCGTTCGTGAGCTTTAAAGTCCGATGAGATCAGCCTTCAGTCTTACATATTTTGTCAGGCTATGTATTTTGGTGTCATCAAAATGGTGTGAAATTTCCTCAAATTGTGTACAATCAACCAAACCAAGGAAAGCAAACTCGCCAAAATGATCAAACCTTGGACACTGATATTGTCCAGAACATTATACGAATGTGAGGTGTGTACAAAACATTACATTGGTGACATACAGAGATGTCACAGCTATTATTACAATGACAGTGGACAAATATGTATTGATGTATTTGTAATTATTAATACCTTTGTAAGGGTTCGGATGAACGAAGAGATGATAGGGACCCAAACGCTCGACGTGAAGGAGCTAAGTATGGATGATCAGTAGGAATGATATGGGTTGAATGGAGACCGGCGATGCTGACGGGAATGAGCTCGGATGTAACGAGCGATGAAAATGCTCAGGCGAAATGAGCTGAACGAACGTAGTTTTATATATCTATCACTATATAGAAAACCGGCTGGAATGCCAAAATCAACTGCGAAATACGCAGGAGCCAAAAAACTAGAGAGACGTAGGGGTTACCTGACGTAGCACTGTGTTTGAACTGGCAATGGGCGAGCGAAACTGGGGTGCTTATATAGGGTACTGATGAGGGAGATGGGAGACAGGTGTGAGCGGTTGGTGCGTAGTGACTGAGGTGCATTAACACGTTACGGCCACCAGATGGTGCACTGGGCCGTGTAGGATTGGGTCAGGGCGAAACCCTGACAACCTTCCCCCTTATCTGCTAAAAGGATTTAAGAGTGTACCTAAGCCAACATTTTTCCATGAAATTGTGTATAGTAGTCAACGTTGCACTATTAGTAGTACCATATATTAGTATATTTACTGTAGTCAAAGTATCACTAGAAGTAGTACCATATATTAGTATATATATACTGTAGTCAAAGTATTACTAGTAGTAGTGCCATATATTAGTATATTTACTGTAGTCAAAGAATCACTAGAAGTAGTAACATATATTAGTATATATACTGTAGTCAAAGTATTACTAGTAGTAGTGCCATATATTAGTATATTTACTGTAGTCAAATTATCACTAGGAGTTATACCATATATTACTACAATTACAGTAGTCAATGTTGCACAATTTCTTGTTTGTGTTTGTTCTTCATTTAGGGTTAGGTTTTAGATTAAAGGTAAACATTGTTTTTTTAATTATACAAAAGGTTATTCATCCTGAAAGTGGAAACGATGTTTGTGTGCCTAAACTCTGGATGTGTAGTTGTAATGTCATGTTTTGTCCACAGAGACCGACTGGAGAGATCAAAGTCAGGGATTCTCAGTGGTCAATCTGTCCAAAGAAATCAAAAAGACCTTTCCTTCATATTCAGTGTATGTGGTGCTCTTACATTTTGTTTGTTTACTTCAAGTAAAGTTAATCTGTCAATAATTCATTAATTGGTTAGTATTGTTGTGATATTTAATTCACTTTGTGAATCAATCAGGCTGATGTTAACTTTTGTCACTCAACCTCTTTCAGTTACTAGAAGAGAATATAATGGTATTTGTGAAGAAAGAGTTAAAACGGTTCAAGACAATGCTGAGTTCAGATCTCCCAGAAGGCTTTGAGAGTCAGAGGGAGGATGAGGAAGGTGTGGATCCTGAAGATGAGAAGAAGGAGAGCAGTGCCAAAGAGGGGGCTCTGAAAATCACACTGCATGTCCTGAGGAACATGAACCAGAAGGAGCTTGCTGACACACTGGAGAAAAGTAAGAGTTGTCTGACTGGACTGTTGAATGGTCCATTATGAGGAATATTTAAAAGCTGTATGTAGCTGTTTAACTCAATAATATTGTAGCTACCTAGTTCTGATGTGTTAAATAATTAAACATAGAAGACAGAAATAGTGAAAACACAGAAGATAGTATAATACTTATTACTGACCTTATGTTAAGACACAATATTCTGTTATTTCTTCATTCAGGTGAACTTTTTGTGATTTGCCAGCATGATCTCAAATCTAATCTAAAGAAGAAGTGTCAGTGCTTATTTGAGGGAATCACTAAACAAGGGAACCCAACACTTCTCAATAAGATCTACACAGAGCTCTACATCACAGAGGGGGGAAGTGGAGAGGTCAATAATGAACACGAGGTGAGACAGAGTGAGACAAAAACCAGGAAACTATCAAGACCAGAGACAGCAATCAAATGTAATGACATCTTCAAACCTGTATCTGGACAAGACAAACCGATCAGAACTGTGTTGACTAAGGGAGTCGCTGGAATTGGAAAAACAGTCTCTGTGCAGAAGTTCATTCTGGACTGGGCTGTTGGAAAAGCCAATCAGGATGTCCAATTTGTATTTCCGCTGCCTTTTAGGGAGCTGAATCTGATGTATGGAGAGGAACTCAATTTGATTCAACTTATCAATCGTTTTTCAACTGAAACCAAAAAACAAAGAATCTCTGACTACAACAAATACAAAGTTGTGTTCATCTTTGATGGTCTGGATGAGTGCCGACTGCCCCTTGACTTCAAGAACAACAAGATCTGTTGTGACGTCACAGACTCAACCTCAGTGGATATGCTGCTGACAAACCTGATCAGAGGAAATCTGCTTCCCTCTGCTCTCCTCTGGATAACTAGCAGACCTGCAGCAGCCAATCAGATCCCTTCGTGGTGTGTTGACCAGGTGACAGAGGTGAGAGGGTTCAATGACCCACAGAAAGAGGAGTACTTTAGGAAGAGATTCAGTGATGAAGACCTGGCCAGCAGAATCATCTCCCACATAAAGACATCAAGGAGCCTCCACATCATGTGTCACATACCAGTCTTCTGTTGGATCGTTGCTACAGTCCTTGAACACATGTTGACTACAGATGATAAAGTAGAGCTGCCCAAGACCCTAACAGACATGTACTCACACTTCCTTGTGTTTCAATCCACACACAGAAGTGTAAAGTATGATGGGAAAAAGGAGACAGATCCACACTGGAATACAGAGAGGATTCTGACACTGGGAAAACTGGCTTTCCAACAGCTACAGAAAGGACATCTGATCTTCTATGAAGAAGACCTGAAAGAGTGTGGCATTGATATCAACGCAGCATCAGTGTACTCAGGAGTCTGCACGCAGATCTTTAAAGAAGAATGTGGGCTGAACCAGGACAAGGTGTTCTGCTTTCTCCATCTGAGTATTCAGGAGTTTCTAGCTGCTGTCTATGTGTTTCTCTCATTCAAAAACAAAAATCTAATAAAAGTGGGTAAAATAGAATCAAACAGCTTAACTCAGTTCAGGAAAATACCTGAAATCGATTTTCACAAGACTGCTGTGGATGAAGCCTCCCAGAGTAAGACTGGACACCTGGATCTTTTCCTCCGCTTCCTTCTGGGCCTCTCATTGGAGTCAAATCAGAAGCATTTACGAGGTCTACTGACAAAGACCAGAAGCAGCTCACAGAGCCATGAAGAAACAGTCAAGTACATTAAGGAGAAGATCAGGCAGAATCCCTCTTCAGAGAGGTGCATCAATCTGTTCCACTGTCTGAATGAACTGAATGACCATTCTCTAGTGGAGGAAATCCAAAGATACCTGAGTTCAGGACGTCTCTCCAGAGAAGAACTGTCACCTGCACAGTGGTCAGCTCTGGTCTTTGTGTTACTGACTTCTGAAGAGGAGATTGATGTGTTTGATCTGAAGAAATATTCCTCATCAGAGGAAGGTCTTCTGGGGTTGCTGCCAGTGATCAAGACCTGTAGAACTGCTCTGTAAGTACAGTCATGCAAACCCTCCCAACACACACACAAACACACATTCACACACACACACACACACACATTCACACACACTAATAAACATCAATGCAAACCATCCTCTTACATCTACAGTATATTTACAGACTGACAACATTGATGATTTCCTATACAGGAAATTACACTCTGGTGTCATATGACAATATCAGTTTTAAAAGTGTTCCCTAAAGTAGAGTTGCTATGACATTGATGTTTGCTATTTTTTGAAAGTATACACCAATGTAAAGTTGACATTGCTGTGATGTATTCTGTTGAAGCTTTTATAATGTTATTCTAAACAGGATAATAATCTCTCTCCAGACTGTCAGGTTGTAGAATCACTGAGGAAGGCTGTACTTCTCTGGTCTCAGCTCTGAAGTCAAAACCCTCACATCTGAAAGAACTGGATCTGAGTAACAATGGTCTGAAGGAAACAGGAGTGGAGAAGCTCTCTGCTTGGCTGAAGGATCCACAATGTAGACTGGAGACTCTGAGGTGAGTAGTAATAAACAACAGAACAATAAACATGACAACAACACAGCAAAAGGGAACACAAATGTCTGCATTGTTCTCACCTAGAAAGATCAATGACGTCTGCATCTTTGATAGATTACAAGCCCTTTACCTTGATGCATTGTTCTTTTTGATGTCTTGTTGCTTTCCCTCAACTATATTTTTCTCAACTACCAGGTTAGTTTTATGTACATTTTACAACAGGTTGGTCAGACAGGTAGTATTGCTGGCATCAGACACTATCAATTAATGTTCAAATAATTTGTTTTATTTAGAATCTGCTATGGCACTTCATCCTTAACATTACTATGAATGACCAGTTTAAAAGTAAATGGTTACCTGGGAGGCAAACCCACCATTCTGGCTGAAATCATATCATAACATTATTTTTTTTCGACCAGGAGATGTCACTATTGTGAACTGTTTAATAATTAGAGAGGATGTAGTATTTCATATTTTTGTACACAATCTTCAAAGGGTTTAAAAGTCCTTGGTTGCTTATTAATACTTGAAGGTGCTGAGACTTTGTTAATGTGAGTTGTTTGTGAAATCATGATCAACTCTATGCAGGCTGTCAGGCTGTCTGGTCACAGAGGAAGGCTGTACTTCTCTGGTCTCAGCTCTGAAGTCAAACCCCTCACATCTGAAAGAACTGGATCTGAGTAACAACAATATGAAGGATACAGGAGTGGAGAAGCTCTCTGCTTGGCTGAAGGATCCACAATGTAGACTGGAGACTCTGAGGTGAGTAATAATTAACAACAGAACAATGTACGTTATATATTAATTAGCGAAACTACTCTTTATTCTTCCTCCGTTGTCCATTGATCCACCATTAATTTACAGTATATTATTATTATTATTACACTCTTTTATTTTTGAAGACATCCCTTCATTCCATGTTGTCTCATAGGGACTTGAACTGAATAATGTCCTAAATGTAACCGATTTTACTTGACAATAAGTTCACTTAATCAAATAGTGTTTGCAGTCCTACTTTCCAGGTTTATAAACCATTTAACTAATCTTAATTTCAACCCTCTGATGTCAACAGATCCACCCCTCTTTCTCAGTTTATTAAAAATCCTGATACTACCATTCTCTTACAGACAAACAGTCTGTTTACATCTACTGTTTATTTATTGTCTGACAACATTGATGGGAAGTGACATTCTACTGTCATGTATTGACTCTCTGCAGGCTGTCAGGCTGTCTGGTCACAGAGAAAGGCTGTACTTCTCTGGTCTCAGCTCTGAAGTCAAACCCCTCACATCTGAAGGAGTTGGATCTGAGCTACAATCACCCAGGATTCTTGGGGGTCAGACTGCTCTCTGCTGGACTAGAGGATGGACTCAGGAGACTTAAGAAACTCAAGTATGTACTGTAGATATTTTCTCTATTGGTAATCAGTAAGGTGGAATAAATGATCAAAGATCAACATCTATAAATGAAGGATATATTTTAAAATGGGAGGAGGGGTTGTGTATGGTGTGTGATGGAGGAGGGGTTGTGTATGGTGTGTGATGGGAGGAGGGGTTGTGTATGTTGTGTGATGGGAGGAGGGGTTGTGTATGGTGTGTTTGTGATGGGTGGAGGGGATGTGTATGGTGTGTGTGATGGGTGGAGGGGTTGTGTATGGTGTGTGTGTGATGGGGGGAGGGGTTGTGTATGGTGTGTGTGATGGGAGGAGGGGTTGTGTATGGTGTGTGTGTGTGATGGGTGGAGGGTTTGTGTGTGATGGGTGGAGGGGTTGTGTATGATGTGTGTGATGGGAGGAGGGGTTGTGTATGGTGTGTGATGAGAGGAGGGGTTGTGTATGGTGTGTGATGGAGGAGGGGTTGTGTATTGTGTGTGTCATGGGGTTAAAAGTGGATGGGTTGTGTTTAGTTTTATGGTGTGTGTGTACATACTTTTTAATCAGTTAGATCTAAAAGGCTTTATTTGGGTTATTTGTTCGTGTGTAAGATGTGTGTGTTGCAGGTATGTAGTGTGTGTGTGTAAGACAGGTTGTGTATCTCTGTTTCTTACACAGTATGGATCATGGTGGAGAGTGGAGGTTGAAATCAGTACCAAAGAAATGTAAGTGATTTATTATACAGAACACATATAAAGCTGGTGTGTGTTCACATGTAAGTGTGTGTTCACATGTAAGTGTGTGTTCAGATGTAAGTGTGTGTTCACATGTAAGTGTGTGTTCAGATGGATAATTGACTGTGTGTGTGGGTTTGTGCATATTGGTTTGTGTGTGTAAATTTGGGCATATTTGTTTCATTCTGCATGTGTGTGTATAATATGGATGATGATGATGATGATGATGTGTAATATAGTGTCTTGGTCTCATCCATCAGATGTCTGTGATCTCACACTGGACCCAAACACAGTAAACAGAGAACTCTCTCTGTCTGAGGAGAACAGAAAGGTGACATGGAGGATAAAGGTGCAGCTGTATCCTGATCACCCAGAGAGATTTGAATACTGGGAACAGGTGTTGTGTAGAGAGGGTCTGTCTGGACGTTGTTACTGGGAGGTAGAGAGGAGTGGGGGAGTGGCTGGGATAGGAGTGACATATAAAGGAATCAACAGGAGAGGAGGGGGTGTTGACTGTGCTCTTGGATACAATGACAAGTCCTGGTGTCTGAACTGTGATGATAACAGTTACTCTGTCTGGCACAATAATAAGAGAACTGACATACCTGTCACCTCCTCAGACTCCCACAGAGTAGGAGTGTATCTGGACTGGTCAGCCGGCACTCTGTCCTTCTACAGGGTCTCCTCTGACACACTGACCCACCTGTACACATTCAACACCACATTCACTGAGCCCCTCTATCCAGGGTTTGGGGTTTATTATTCTGACTCCTCAGTGTCTCTGTGTCAGATGGTCCCTGTATCAAACACAACATGATGTTTCACTCTAATCATGGTCATGTTCAGTAGGACACCGTAGTAAAACACTGATAATAACTCACTAGTTGTGAGGAAATATATTTTATTCCTCTCCAGCTCTCCCCCTTTCCCTATTCTCATCACTTACTCTCCCCCTCTACTCAACTCCTCTCCCCATCTCCTCCTTGTGTCCCCTTCTGCTTATCTCTTCAACGCCCCTCCTCTTTTCCTCTCCCCCTCCTCTATTCCTTTCCCAATGTCCACCTCTCCGCTCTCCTCTTTTCTTCCTCTCTCCCCCTCTGCTCCTCTCTTCCCATGTTCTCCTCCTATCTTCTCTTCCTCTTTCATTCTCCTTATTGTTTATCATTGGTGTTTGTAGAATGTTTATTCATTTAATTGTTGTCAAAGCATTCCTGCTTTTGTAAATAAATTACAATGTCCCTGATATGGCAGAATAAATAAAGGTGTTTTAAAACCGATTATAAAAAATTGTGTTGCAAATATAACGTGTGTGTGTGTGTGTACACTGTATAAGCCTAAGTTAGTGTTGAATTCAGGAAGACACTTTGGACAGACCAAGAGGATCTAGCCTTTGTTTATGACCCCTGCATCCATCTGTTCTTGCTGTCACTGTATCAGTCTCTTGGATCTATAGGAATGTGGTCATTTCACAGACAAGATCACAGACATTAATTCCTCTTTGGCTAATCCTCCTCCGTCAGACCCTTCTTCCACACTTAACTACCTCCCCTCTCCACCTCCTGTTCTACAAACCTACCTGTGTACTTTTACCCGGTTGACTCAGCTTATATCTCCCAAATAATTGTATAATCTAAAACAACTACCTGCACCCTGGATCCCCTTCCTGAGACTCTCATCAAGACATCCTGTCCTCTGTCCAAACATCACTCAAATAGTCACTCTCTCTTCCACGACACTGTCCCCTCAAACTACACAACTCCTGACCAATCACATGGCAGAATGATGCCAGGGTCAGATCACTTGGATCTCCTCTCATATTACTGATGAACTATGGACAGTGAGATGAGAGAAGCAAAGATGACAAACAGTTTCTGTTTTTAGGCTCATTGTCATCCAACAGATGTTCTCCTGTGTGCTACACACACTACAGGACAGAGAACCACCTGGATTGGATCACTGGAAAGATCACTTGATCCCAAACACACTAGGAAACATCGCTACTGTGTATAAATGGAAACTTCTAATTTTCAGATACACACCTTCACGGACATCTGTTGAGACCTGATACTTGGTCAGGCCCAAACCAAAAAGACTGTAATAACTGATAAAGGAACTTGACATCACTGATGCAAGACAAAGAAGACTACAGAAACAGACAACAGGACTCTTGATTATAATCAAGCATCATTCCTAACAATCAAAAGTTTTTTTGACTGGTATATTTGATCTCTAATGTATGTAATTTTGTTTGTGTCAGGGTTCCACCCTAGCCTGACGGTTTTCGCCTCGTTTCCACCCCCTGGTGGCCGTTGGGCGCCAGTGCCGATCAACGTCACAATCACACCCAGTCACCAATCACTCACTACGGCCCGCACCTGTCCCTCATCAGTCAAATCACGGTTCCTACATAGGTTCCCTGTTCCCATTCACCTGTGTCAGTACAAACACA
>JACXGK010011737.1:0-15490 GCA_016801125.1 Novumbra hubbsi
TTAGCGGGCTCAAACTGACTGATCCGGTCCTGTTAGCGGGCTCAAACTGACTGATCCGGTCCTGTTAGCGGGCTCAAACTGACTGATCCGGTCCTGTTAGCGGGCTCAAACTGACTGATCCGGTCCTGTTAGCGGGCTCAAACTGACTGATTCGGTCCTGTTAGCGCACCCCTGTTTTAAAACATCATTTCAAATCCACATGGTGGCCAAAACGGCATTCAGAACACCTACTAAAATCATGGCCAACTATCATGCTGTTTATCACTGTTAACTCTGTTTTTTTCTTTAGACCTCAAGACCCTTTTTTTTGAAGAAATCCATGTATAAAGACACAGACATCAAATTGAAAGGTACGATGTGTCAGCGGGCTTTACTGCAGAAACGGCAAAATGTATAATCTAAGAGCCTTGGAATCCAAGTCTGTTTGTACAGATTTCATTGACTCTGTGGTTTTGTTTCATGGAGTGTTTTTGAGAGCTCCGGGATCAAGATAATACAGGGATTATGTAAAAGCGCTCAACGAACTTCCTCAGTGAATTAACAGACTTGTGGTTTGTCATTTAGTGGTGTCCTTTGGTTGTCCAGAGGAGGTGACATTTACCATCACATGGTACTTGAAATACTATCCCTGTCGCAATGAATTCAATAATATTGAGGTAAGTGCATATAATAAACTCATTTGTAATTGTATTCCATAACCTGTAGTCATTAAATGTGGAGCCGACAGTGCATTTGTCTGCCGGTGCCATTAACATTTGCCGTTATTATTCATTTATTATTTATTTGTAAAACTGTCACAGCGTGTATTCTAAGATTATTTATGCATTGTTTTTTCCCCACTCTACTTACTCAACAGCTAATGAATATGGTTGAAATGTTTGAACAGATGGCTGACATTAATTCTGAATATAAATCCATCTCTGTAAAGGAAATGTATGAGAGGACGCCACTGATTCGAGGACAGAGCATGGACCCTAACCCGCTGGGCCCAGGGGAGTGCATTGAGCACAAGCACAAACCCTTGACCTGCAACAAAGACCTGCATTTCTTCCCAATGCTTAATGTATGAGATTATTGGTTTACTCACTTTGGATTACTGGGGTTTTAGACACTACTGGGCTGACCTGGTTACTGGTTTATCATGTTTGTTGAAACTAGCTGAGAAACGTGCGACATGGACACAGACTTTAAAGTTGAAATGTGTGATTGTTTACTTTGGTCTGTTCAGTGCATTGAAAAGGACCTATTGTTTAGAATGATTTTGTTCTGACTGACAAACCTTCTCTGTCACGACTGTTTCAGAAAGCCAAGGCAGAACCAAGACGTGTCGTACCGCCTGTTGAAGAGGTTGCTCCGGTGAGATGTTGTAATGTTTTAGCAGAAGGATGTCCACATTTTCACGGAGTTGTTGTAATAAATATTACTATACGTTGTTGGGGCAAAGGGCAGGCTGTAAAAACAATCCCTTTTTGGCTCTGGGCTACTTCCAGTGCTCCTAAAACCCCTGATGCTGAAGCCCCCAAAACAGCCCCAGCCTAAAGGCTCATCTGGAGGATGCAGCGCTTATTTAGTCCACACACACATGCACTGGCCTTTTTTTCCTTCGTGAATTACTATGGTTGTAAGGTATAGGCCATGTACCGCATGGACAAACCGTTCTGGATCCAGGCTAAAATCCTTGCATGTTTTATTTTCAAAACAAATGTCGGTTCAATCCTAACCAGGGCTCGGATGAAAACTACACAAAGTGGACCATGGAGGAGTATGACCGAGTCGGCAGTTTTAAGAACGCCAGCTTGTCGCTGAAAGACGACGTCATCGCCACAGCATGGAAAGATGGCCCGTACCTGCTTGTGGTGGTGATTAAGTCAGACAAACAGGAGGCCAACTGGAATCTAACGGGTGGGTTCACTACATGAACCACAATGCACCTCAACTGGGTCGGGTCTTTTAGGCACTAGACAAAAAGGAACAGACTGAAAAGGAAGAGAGCTCTTTAAATGTTTTACTTCCCTAGCTTACCAAGATGGAAGTAGAATGTATCTTTGCAGTATAATTACTATTTGAAATCATTTTAATTACATTGCATTGGCTAGCCTTTTAACATGTTTGATTCTTGGCTTTTTCATGAGTAGATATCGGGTAATCTTTGTATTTGTATAATATGGATAAACTGTTATTATTGAAAATCTTTGAGATTGGATCATTTTTCTGCGTTTACTTTTGTGTAATATTTATGTATGTTTTAATGTTTGTATAATATCTTTACATTTGCAGTCAACGTGGTAATGAAAGGGACTCATGGTTACATTTCAATCACTGAATGGCCTCTAATGACCGTGAGTATATATTGAATGTATTATTTTCCTTCTTTTATTTGAGTTAGGAGTGGCTTTTCAAACGTTGACTCATTGAATAACCAACTGTCATGTTGCAATCCACCATAAATCGATGTTCAGGGCTGGTGTAAATACAAGCGTACAGTAATCAATGTCAGAGTGCCGTCGCCTGTTTGACAAGGAACTTGTCTCTGTTGTTTGTTCAGACCAGTAAACACCATAGTTATGCCAAAACTATCATTTGGCTCAGTTTGTACAAGGAGGATGCCAGACGTTGTTTTAGTGAATAGTGCTATATTACGCAGATGTGCAGTCAGACAGTTATCATGTTTGACCAACTTTGTGTTTTCTAATGTTCATATTCTTTCTCCCCATGTACGGCAGCTTTGGCTCAGTGGGGTGGTGTGGTTTTCAGACACGAGGAGTCTGAAAACCATTGATTAAACCCTGTTATTCAATACTCGTTAAAAGTACATTATTGTGTTCTAACACCCGTCTCGTCCATCTCCCTCAGTTTTACATGCTGATGTGTGTTGTCTACATCCTGTACGCCTTGCTCTGGTTCGTGTGGGCTGCCTGCTACTGGAAGGACCTGCTGAGGATTCAGTTTTGGATAGCTGGAGTTATCTTCCTGGGCATGGTGGAAAAAGCTGTGTTCTGTGCCGAGTATGAGAACACCAACATGGTCGGGGAGGCCTGTGAGTTTGCCCTCCACCACTCCCCGCACATTGGTTCGGACAAATTTTGCTCCTAAGGAACGTCTTTTACAAAAGAAAAAAATATATTGTCCCATTAAGCGCAAACCCGATGAGATGGTATATCTGTGCAGAATGATGTGGTAGCCATGCTGGTTGAATGTGCCTGGAATTCTAAATGGATCAGACGCTGTTACCAGCAAAGCACCCCCAAATCACACCTCCTTAATGCCTCACGGCCGGAACTACACATAGGGCCATCATGTGTTCACCCACTTTGCGTATCACAAAGGCATGGCGGGTTGGAACCAAAAATCCCACATTCTGACTCGGTACGCCCATGAGTTAAAAAGATAAACAATGTTCCAACTGTATTATCGATGTTTTCAGCTCCAGGCCTGCTGATCTTTGCCGAACTCGTCTCAGCCCTGAAAAGAACCCTGGCGCGGCTGCTCGTGATCATCGTCAGCCTGGGATACGGCATCGTCAAGTAAGTTGACGTAAAAGCAAAAGGACTCATGAACCTACACGTGAATGACCTGTCAACGCGCGGTTTGGTCCTTTTTAATTCACCGTGTGTTTTCCCTACCAGGCCTCGACTGGGTACGGTGATGCACCGAGTGGTGGGACTTGGTGTCCTGTACTTTGCCTTCGCTGCCATTGAAGGGGTTCTCAGGATAACGGGTGTAAGTACCATTTCCTGATCCTTAGCAGAGCTTTCTAAAGTCTTCTTTGACATCTAGGGCTGTTGTTTTTTACTTTTTCTTTCCATTCTTGGGTTTTGGAATGATTCAACACATGTTTTATCCACTTAAGGGTCGTGACGATGGCCCGGCCCTCATCACTGCCATTGCTTTAGCTGTGATGGACTCCTGTATTGTCTGGTTCATATCCTTGTGAAATGAGTTATCCAGATTACCTCTAGAGTTTTGTAGAGTCACTAGCCATACATGTCTCTCAGGTGTCTGTGTGGTTGTTTCGTCATTATTCATCACTTAAGTTCATAATACTACATGTTTTAGTGGGGAACAAACATCGGTTACTGCTCTGTTAAAGGGTTCAGTTCTTTTTTTCTCTTTCCTAGCCTTTCAAAAATCACTGTCTCTTAGTCAATTCCATTGTTTCTCTGTTGTTTCTCTATTCCTTCCATCCTCCAGGCCAAGGACTCTGACCTGGCTTTGTTGGCCAACATTCCTCTGGCCCTTCTTGACTCCTCTCTCTGCTGGTGGATATCCTCTGGTGTTCCCTTGGTCTTACTTGGGGCTTCTATGGTCCTCTTCCTGGGGCCGTGAGCTACGCTGGTCTTCCCTGGGCTTTAGACTCCACTACTCCTATCTAAGGGTTCACTTCTATTCTTTAGGGTCTCTGCATAACAACCCAGTAGCTACATGCTTTACTCTCTTCTGCTCAAAAGCTAGTTTGTAACTAGGATGTATACTTGCTCTTGTACTAGCTGGGAAACCTGGAAAGCTAAGAGTGAATGTCAAGTAGCCCGGCCTTCCCTCAAGATTCAGTCCCACCTGGTACCTTCTCTCTGCTGTAATCCAGATCTAACCAGCTACCGTTCATGGAAGGAAAATTATCATATATTGCATGTTGTTTTCCTGATATGCATTGTAGTTAATGATTCAGCCTAATTCATGAAATCTTGTTAGTTAGTATCTTTACTATTAGTGTTTGATCTAGCTCAAAAGTTGTTTCCCTTAACTGCCTCCTAACATATTTGTGAGCCTGGCTCAAACCATAAAGACACTAAAACTGAGGAGAAATCCAGTCAAGCTTTCTCTCTATAGACACTTCACCAACACGCTCATCTTCGCAATCTTAGGTGAGTACATTGTCCAATTGCTATGCATCAAGTAATACAATGTTCATGTGGTTTTCATCTCCTTTGTGTTGTAACATATTATAACTGGATTAAGATTTATAAAGATTGCTATTGTAAAAACCTGATTTGGATATTATTTGGTCCCTACCTTTAGCTTCAATAATTTTCATGGCGTGGTCAACAAAGAAATTCAGACTAGCAGTATGTCAATCCGTAAGTATGAATTTGTTTGAAATTACCGCAAATGGACAATTCTGTCATTGTTAAAGTTTCTGAGCACTTTCCCGATACTTATGTTTTCCATCATTTAAAACAACAGCATTTACTTTCATGTATTCCGTGGTATCAGTGCTCACGTTGTGTCTGTCTCGCAGGACTGGATATCAGTGCTCACGTTGTGTCTGTCTCACAGGACTGGATATCAGTGCTCACGTTATGTCTGTCTCACAGGACTGGATATCAGTGCTCACGTTGTGTCTGTCTCACAGGACTGGATATCAGTGCTCACGTTATGTCTGTCTCACAGGACTGGATATCAGTGCTCACGTTGTGTCTGTCTCACAGGACTGGATATCAGTGCTCACGTTGTGTCTGTCTCACAGGACTGGATATCAGTGCTCACGTTGTGTCTGTCTCACAGGATTGGATGTCAGTGCTCATGTTGTCTGTCTCACAGGACTGGATGTCAGTGCTCACGTTGTGTCTGTCTCACAGGACTGGATGGAGCTCTGGGTGGATGACGCCTTCTGGAGATTCCTATTTTCCATCATACTTTTGGTTATCATGTTCCTATGGAGACCGTCCGCTAACAACCAGAGGTAATGGTCTGTCTGTGGGCAGTGTTGTTGTTGTTAGACTGTGTAATGGCACAGATGTCTCAATCAGAGGTCATGATTAACCTGACTGTGATTTCACCAAAATGTGCATTGTTCTGGAAGTGTGCGGAAAGTTTTTTTTACAGTGGGCTACCATGTCTTGGCCATGTTGTTAATATATCCATGACAATATGTCGACTTATTAAAACACACCAAAAGTAAGACAGAAAGTGCCATGCCTTACGATTTTGGACAAACATCATTTGACCATTATAATGCATTGTAACTGTTAATTCTTTTTGAACTCTTGTGTTCACTTCAGGTACGCGTTCACTCCTCTGATGGATGACTCTGACGATGAGGAGATTGAAGAGTTCCTGGTGTCAGCTAATATAGGTACCTGTTTTTTCTTGACTTCAACAATGGTCATGTGTTAGAACTATGAGCATAGTGATATTGTTCTCTCTGTATACAGCTGATGGCATAAAGCTAAGGGCGACCAACTCCAAGAATGAGACTAACGGCTCAGCCAAGCCTTCAGGACCCAATCCGGTTAGTAAGAAAACACCCTTCGAATACTGCCTGGTCGATTATGGTTGACCAAGCCACTTTCCAACAGTAAATACATTTCAACATAATTAAAATGCCGTGTGCAAAGTCTTCATTCTGTGTCAGTGCATTCCATAGCAGTCAACTTTCAGGTTGCTGAACATGATGACTTGCCACTTTCCTAAATTAAATGCAGGCATGTGACCTCTGCACACGACACCCTCATTCACATAAAATGCCTTGAAAAAGTTTAGATCACAACGAGCAGGGTGTCAATGGTTTAAAATAAGTTTGGGAACCGCTGATCTAAACACCAGTCACTTTTTTTTATTATTGTGATGTGAAATCACAAATTAAAAATAATAAAAATGACATGCCATAATTAGATTACATTCCAGCGTCCTTGTAATGTAATGTAATACAGGTCCTTAATACTATTGTCAAGGTGATGAGTTACACCCAATCACACACCAAGTTAGTTGGCCTCTGTCTCTGTGAAGCTGATTCAGATATTTCGAGGATACATTTAGCGGTTTTTGTTCAGAACTGCGAAACAAACGCTCAAGCATGAGCTACGCGGAGCTTTCTGAAGAACAAACTGATGAGGTTGCTCAGTGACATCAGAGGCCATCCATATTTCTTGATCACCATCAAGATGATGATGATTAACCAGCTGAAGGTGAATGACTCTGCATAGATCAGGCTCTCCCTTTACATGCAATAACAATACTAACACCCAACTAACAGGCCTTTTATTGTCAAGACTGAACAAAGTGTGACTATTTGGCCTGTATGTTAGGGTGTCATAAAAATAAACCATTACTCCAGACCGCCTTGCTGGAAATATTTTTTTAATTCTGTAACCATTTAACATGTAGGCTATTGAATTGGAGCGACTCAGATAATGTTTCAGAAGCCCATTGTGTTAGAAGTTCAATTTGCAACATCTGAATTATTGGTTGTTACTATACTAATATTACCCTGTAAAGATATACTTTGGCACTTTACTATGATTTCCTTTAGATCATTGGTTGAATGGGATGTTTGGCCTTCACCAGTTTGTTTTCCTGAAAATGTGCTCTTACTTTGCAAATTAACTTCTTATCAGATTCACAGGGCATCTAGTATGTAGTACTGTGGTTTCCAACCCAGGGTACTATGATACCTGGGGATATTTTAACTGTCCATGAGGGTACCTAAGGTTTTACTGGTTTAATGCTTGTGAGTTTTGCTTCAGGGGTACTCTGTGCAGGTGAAGATTAAGTAGGCGGCATAGTTGAAAAGAAAGTTTGGGGACCTCTGATCTAGTAAATGGCATTGGAACAACAGGGGGCGGTGTTGAGTAGTCACTGCTTTGTTGTATTTTTCCCCACCTGTCCAGGATGAAGACTTGAAATGGGTGGAAGAGAACATCCCAACCTCTCTAACAGATGTGTAAGCATATCTTACCAACGCAATTGTGTATCAACATGCAAGGCGTGTTTAAAATGTATACTGTTCTGTGTTGATTGTAAAAGCTAATAATCTGTTTTATTCTAGAGCGCTACCTGTCCTACTGGATTCTGATGAGGTGTGTATATTCTAAAGACCGCACATTTTGGCTTATATATATATATATATACCCTGCTATTCCTTTAATTTTGTAACAATCTCAGGGGGCATTATGTACAGCTATGCTTATTCTCTGTATTCTTTTACAAGGAAATCATGACCACAAAATATGAAATGTCCAAAATGGAGTAACGTAGGAAGGCTTCTACCACCGGTGGGTGCAGAGCGGATTGGTTCCATCTGAGATTGGTTCCCGTTCATAGCTTGGAAGAGACTGATATTTTGGAGTGTGGAACCTGTCCTGTTCTTCTCATAAGCCTGGTGAGACTAAGACTTGAACCTATGATGGTGTCTACAACATTACTGGGACATAACTCAACACCTTTGACTGGGCTGTCAGCAAGGTCTTTATCTTGCTGAAGAAAACTGATGAAACTACCTGAACTTGTCCAATGAGAAATGTTAGTTTTAATTTCCGTATTTTACTTATGTTGAATGCTTTATTTATTAACTCATGTCTTCGCTCACTAAAGTTGACATACTGTTTCTTAGAGATCAAAGGGGCCTTTATGTTGTTTTAAAACCAACTGAATATGCTACTTAAAATGATTTGACATTTTTTTTAATAAGAATTCTGATTTTTTTTTAACCATTTAATATGAATTTCGGGCTTCACAGCTTCCTAACCAAACTTCAGTGTGTGTGTGTTTTCATTTCGTTTTACAGATAGAATTTGGACCAGAGGTCCTCAGAAGGAGAGTTTGTTTGATTTTTGTTTTAATGGTCCTCATAGAAACACAAGAATATGTATGGTTATCTAGGCTGGGAGCAGGTATCTCGTGCAGGTTTTGCGGTACTAAACAGGAATGTTATGGTCTGTTCAGAAGGATGCAACACAACACCATGTTCAGATATTAATATATGGCATAGACCAAATGTGTCTGTCGGATATATATATTTCATGAATAGAGCTAAGTCGCTCTGGATGGGTGTCTCTAAATGGCTGAAATGTAACTTAAACGATTCCGTTACATCTGCTACGTTCACGGCATCTCCATTTGCTGAATGCACCGCTGCAGGCTTTTGGTTGCTGTAGTACTGGCCCACGTTCTTCAGCAGTTTAAGTAGCAGAGGAATGTGGAGGGGAATCTTAAGCCTGGTCCCACATCAGTGGCCATAGGTGGTGGCCAAACGGCACAAGTGGGGCGAGGCTGGCCGTTGACTAGTTGTTTAATGAGTGGAGGGAGAATGTTTAGCTTTCAGAAGTGTTTCACAATGACTATAGAAGTTGGGAAGCCCGCACAACACAGCTGGGGCCAGGCTATGCCCCCTGTTTTCTCTGTTGAAAAAGAAGAGCAATATTATTATATACTATCATTTTATACTAGATGTCTTGGTGCCCTCCCTTAATCCCTCTGTTTTGTGCTTTTGTTGACTGAAGAGATACAACAGTGGCAATTAGGACTCAACTTACTTGTTTTTGCCATTGGAATGGGGTGTCGGTATTCCAAGCATGCTGTTTGGCAATGGTTTAAGATTTCTATTGGAGACTTGTGTTTCTGTAAAGACCAAGCACTGGTGCCAGTTAGATGGTGTGGGTTTATGTTAATCTTCACTTTCGTATTTGGTTCATGAGACCAACACCTCCACATTGGTGTTGTCTCATGTGGACATTCCTGTTCCTTGACGGATTAAGTCCATAGATCTGGTCTATGTTTTTGTAGCATCATTACCTAGGATCAAGTTTCACTTACTACATCAGATACTTCCTAGAACCTGTCCAGGATCTGCTTCTAGACCCTTATGTTTTAACAACTGACCTTGTACTATCAGATCTTTACACAGATCTGTACAGGGTTGTAGAGCCTAAGGTATGATCCGAGTGATTGTTGGGAATTGAGCCCTACTGTATTTACAGCTTGTACGAATTAAGATTTGGATCCTTCATTCTTTTACCAATGATCTGTCTCTGTGAGTTGATTCTATCCACAGAAAAGATCGGTTTTGACCGACAAGTTCTGTTTGTTTTCATTGACATGGTGACTAGCTATTAACTGCCTTATATATGTATCTTTGAAGGGTGTATGTCTTCAGAACTATGCTTGAAGTTTTAATTCCAAGTTCCTTTTAGAAGTTGCCCACTATTCTATATAGTGCTACTTTGGACCTAGTGTTTTTACAGAAGTAGTGCACTGGGGAATCATTTCAGAGGCCCCTAGATCAATGTAACAGAATTGCCTGTAGGTCTTTTTCAATTTCTGTCGATGTGGAACCAGGATGGCTCGCCTGATTGACATCAACGAAAGATGCTCCTTTTGTTTTCTAATGCAATTAGTTGAACCAAGTTTGCCAGCCGCAGGGCCGAGCCCCGGAGAACTGGTGATGCCTGTCCCTGGGTAGAAACAGCATGCCTACCATTTTAGCGGAGTGAAAAATCTGTATTTATGATGTTTGTTAAACATTGTCCTCTAATTATATGCTTTCATTGTGGTTGTTTAATTTAATTGTAAATAAAGAAACACCTTTATTTTACCACTATGTTTTTGTGTTTTTGCGGTCAACGGGCCGATGTTCCGCATTTTATTTTGATCCTCCGGTACGGGGCTCCGGCCTGGCCTAGTTAGGAGGATTTGCTTGGCTGATGGTGCTAACAGTGCCAAAGAGGTTTTCTGCCACGGTGGTGCTTCTACAGTACACCACTGGCAGCACACTCCTACTTTAAGTCTGATTTGGATTTAACTGTCCGGGCAGATTCCTTAACCAGCCATGTGTTCATATTGACTTTGGGTGACGTCCTCTAGTCTACTGAAATGAGATGGTATTCTGTTCCGTTTGTACAGCTGTGGGATGTGGCCGACGCCAAAACGGACTCCTTTCCATCCTAAAAAAAAGGAATATTTCCATTTACCATGAGTGGGAATGTGGGTAATTTTTTCTTAGGGTGATTACGAGATTTTCAGAGTAATTATTAGCTGCTGAATGTTTAGTTACATAACAGTAGACCTAATTTTAAGGAAGTGCTCCATGTTGCAGAAAACCAACAGGTTTCCAGCAAAAATGTTCCTGAGTTGACCTAGAATAAACCCAGCTTTTACAGAGAGGTTAGGAGCCTAATGCTGTAAAGAATGTAAAATGCTGCAAGCATGGGATGTGTTGGGAAATCTTTAACATCTCGCATGTATGTGTCATGTCACAATGACAGCTTGTTTATCAGTAACATGTTTAAAGACAACTTCAAACGGATGAAGCGAGGAAAACGAGGTTGAATGACAGCATTGTTATGAACTGGATCGCTCCGGTCCAGGGGCTTTGTAGTCTAGGGTTATGAAATTCCTGTGTAAAGCCAACCACATCCCTTTGTTGAGAAGAACAGGAGCAAGTCTAGTCTTAGCGAGGTTAGTAACTAACAAGCCTGACATAATTGATATTACTCCCCCCCCCTCCACAGCCCTTGAAGTTCTCATGTTTATGTTTATATATTGAATTATCAAATTAGAAACTAAAAAGTGCTACATTTTAAAACCGATAAATGGCACATGCGACAACTATTAAAGATACACTATTCAGTGAAAAATGTCAAACAACTAACTAATATAGTTACCGTGCCTGCCATACTTAATCATTTAAATAAATAAATAATCATTGTTTAGTAGATAATGACACTGCTCATTCCTAAAGTCAACACTTCCTTTTGGCAGTCATTCTTTTCAGCTGCCAATAACTTCAGACAACCCAAACTTGAGGCTGTGTCTTCATCACTCCTTTAAATATAATCACTGCATCTGTTAGATAGTCATTTGAACACATTGTTTTCATTCTATATCATAGTAAATTACGTTTAATAAATGCAAGTTAAATCAAAGTAATTATGCAAAGTGGCAGTCGTGTTTCTTACTAGGTCAGTTGACATTGCATATGACTACATTTGCTTACGAAAGTAATGAGATAGTGGATTGAGATGGGTCTACAAGCTACTATTAGATTGCAATACTATAGGCAGTAACCAGTTAGCCAGCTAGCCTAATAGTTAATCAGCTTACTAGCTAGTTAGGCTTTCCTGTCTAGCTAGTGTTAGTTCAGTTGTAGAGTTATACTAAAGATGTTATATGTGTATTTGATCAGATGGCCACTTACTGGTATGAACAAGACAATAACCTCAATTGGACATATTCTTTGTATTTTTTTTGTTATTCCATGTACAATTTTAAAACGATAATTAAAGCACTTTGTTTATTTAATGCTTTCCGTTTTTACTTAGAATTCAACAATTGGACATCAAACGAACATCTGTGTTTAGTTTTTATGTTTTCACATTATACTGAATGATTCAATGACCAAAGGGACATTGACAGTGTCGGTAAATAACCCATTGGAATTTTAGTGTGCTTTGAGGCGGTTGGAAGCGGATGATGATGATAACATTGAATATGTTTTTAAGTTCTGAGCGGTGGATAATTTCTGTCATTGTACCCCGATTAACCCCGACCTGTGAAGCCCTTTAATGATTGTACTGCTTATACCTTGGAGCTTTCGCGATAGAGGGAGGAAAACACAGAGGCTGTACGTAGAGTACCTAGAGACCAAATAAGCACACATTCTCCTCTCTTCTCATCCAGTTGGACAAACTTCAGACATTATCCCACATGGAAAACCATCCTCCGCCAAACTCTTCCTTATCCGGCATAAAATAACCAGAACAAAAATGCCTCTGTTTTTTCCTACAGAACTAGCCCACTGACAAAAATCACACTTCTTTTCCGACTTCATAAAGGGACTCACCGACCGGCCGGGGGAAAGAAAGACTCCACTGTTTCCCTTTCTGAATGACTTACTGGTTTTCCGTAGAATTCCATATTTATGTTATTTCAGGACCATTTTGAAAAGGGTACAAAAGCAAAGAGATGGAGGAAAGAGTTTGTATGTTGTTGTTTCACTGGATATAGAGTTGTTTCAGTGGATATAGGGTTGATGCCGGAGGAATTCGGAGAATTCAGTATGCTGTGATGGTTATTTCAGTTTTTGTGTAAAAGAAAAAGAAACCGCGTGGGAATTCCGCAGGTGCTATGCAACTTAGCTTTAGCTGGAAAGCTAACATAGGTAGCTTTCCACTTCAATGAGATGTTAATTTTTCTCTATCGGTGTTTCCGACTGACCTCAGGACAATGTTGCGCGCTACCACATAATGTAAGGTGCTTGGTAATAAACCCTTGCACTTGGGCTTCTCCTGGAGGCCTCGTCTCCAAGGAATGCATATGTCCTTATTTTTAAGGGGGGAAAAGCTGTTATGTAGTCTCGTGCAGAGATTTATAATGTACCTCACCCACCATTCTCCTATCCAACGATCCGCGGTAATATCTCCCCGCTCTTGACTTCCACAAAACATGTGTCATCAAACAAGTCGAACAGCCTGAAATGAGGAGCCAGAAGGCATGTTACCAATAATTCTGAAAGGAATTCTTGGGTCTCCATTGTTAAAGAGCATTTGAAGCACCTACCATCGCGGGGTGCGTTTCTTCTCCCTGCTCCCCCTCCATCCTGGAAGCTTGTGGTTCTTTTGATCTCCTTTATTGCAATTTAAACCCTGGGACGTGGGGAGATGGGAGTGGTGGAGGACGAGAACAAAAGAGAGATGGCACATGTGGTGAACATTATACCCCCCCCTCTCTCTGATAAACATATAATTGAAAAACACATTGAGGTATATCTTTAATTTCCTGACGGCTATTACTCTAGTAAAACAACAAAAAACTCTGATCTGATAATTATTTGGTTCTAATGCTAATCAGCTTTGACCTGCATTTTATGGTCGAAGGAATAAAAAAAAAAAATGGATAAGAGCGCAAAACAGAAACTTGTTGTGTAGAACTGTCTTTATTTTCTGTATGGTGAAAATGTTATGTGCAATAGTATTAGACTAACTAAAACACTCTATAACTGATATGTACACTGCATTGGCAAGGCCGCCAAGTTTACACTGAAAATTATCGTAGCTAAGAGCTGTATTGTTGCTTTCTTCAATTGTAAATATACATTTTTTTTTGTTGTTTGAGTTTTTTTCTTATAATCAAAAGCCAGCAAAAAGATTATAAGCGCATAAAAGCCTGTTACAATGTGAAAAGAAACAACAAAATATCGTGATTATTCAGAGCTATGTGAGTGCTTCATGTTAAACAGGGTCAGAGTCTCTAATTCTCATACAAGTGCACCTTGTTTTTACCAGACCTGTAGACACTAAGCAGGGAAAAGTGTGCCCCTTGGTACACAAAGAGGGGTTCAGCGCTCTCCTCTGAAAATGTACAGTTGTTTTCCATTTTCTTTTAAATCATTAAAACCCCAGGCATGAATCCTGAGCCAGAGGAAATAAAAACAACTGTATATATACCAATCCATTGCCACTCAATCATTCCGCTGTACACGTTCTTATACTCAACCAAAAAAACGTCCACCATTCATTCATTCATTTATTTCAGTTCTCACTACTATACTTTGTGGTCTCCAAAGTCAGTCCAAACTGTTTTGGCATTGTCTAACTCATCCGTTTCATCCTGGCTCTCCTGCCGTCCTTCCCTCTCGTCCGTTTCCTCGTCCATTCCTCTCACTCGTTCCTTGTCTCCTTCCACTTCCTCTCGCTTTCCACTGTTTTCTCCTCTTCCTCACTCTCCCTCCCTTGGGTCCCTCAGTCAGCCTGACCTTCCACCTCAGAAGCGATACGCCGACACCAGGATGTGCACCTTGGCCACGTGCTTAGCCTGGAAGGTGCGGTCGCTGTACTCGGACATGTCTACGTCCACGCTGACGTCCTGGGGCCCTGCTAACCCCTGAACCAGGATCAGCTCCCCCGTCTGGCGGTCCGACCGCTGCATTACGAAGATCCCGCGGCTGTCACCCCCGACAATGCCGAATCGCAGGCTGTCCGGGCCGGGACGCCCGGGGGCTGAGGCGGTCGCCATCCGGAACAGGGTGGCCGGAGTCTGGAGGTCGGAGGGGAGGGAGAGGTAGTGGAAGGAGACTGTCTTGGGAGCCAGGTGACAAGAACGACTCTCCATGGGACAGGGGTTCCTCTCACACTGGCTTTAGGGGAGAAGGAAGATGATCAGCATTTAGGCCCTGCAGAACGTCACTCTTAGTCCATTTACGGGGGAAACGGCACTGAATAGAATAGTTCAAATTTGCGATTAAATTATCGTTACTTCAGTCAATCCTTCTGGGAAAATAAACAATAATCGTCTGCCCGGCTTTGTGCTTGTGATTTTAAGTAAACTGGAGAAACCCTGTAAGGCCATAATGTTTCTGTTCTTATTTTTCCATCTACTTGTGCAGCAGTAAGATACTATGATACATACTAGAAGAATAATTTCACAACCTCCATGTACTCCCTCATTCTGCCCCTGTCCTGGTCGCTTTCCTGCTCTCTTCTCTGTCTCCTTTCACCTCCACTATCAGCCTTTCTCCTCCAGATTATCCTCATTCTCCCTCTTCCCCCACCAACAGTCTTTCAACACGGTGATGGTTCAGTAGGAGTGGACCGGGCTACATTTCATACCTTTTATTATTTTTAAATGAGGCAACTTGTGGAATTGGCAAACACACCATAAGATTTAGGCCAAGGCAGCTTGAAAGATATGGTGGTAGTGATTAACTATGACCAGAAGGCTAGGAGACAGAAGAACCAGAAGGCTGGGGGACAGAAGAACCAGAAGGCTAGGAGACAGA